>CAVNYN010277062.1:0-18710 GCA_963692815.1 Nyctanthes arbor-tristis
CTCTTTAGGGGTGACATGTCGCACCAATTAGTTGGGCGACATATTGATCTATAGGGCGACAAAAGTCGTCTCAATTTGGCTTTTTCCTTGTAGTGGATATAGGGTTTTATCTTAGAATCGTGTCACACCGATAGCACCCGCATGAGGGGAGGCCAACATGACTTTAGGACAGTGTCTTTGACACGGCTCTCTTAGGCCAGTCGCTTCTAACTTTTCTCTACTATTTATATTGTCTTATTTGATTGAAATATTTTGTTTGATTTAATAAACAATTATGTTATTCTAGTATCAAGATCGGAAGTCTCATAATTTCCCTAACACATATATACTATGAAAATTTTTAATATGCATGCATGTGACATATGCAAATTTTTACATACTCTATGTTTGATGTTTCTAAAATATAAAGCTATATATATACACACACATATACATACACACACCCCACCGGCGGAATATTTCAAAGTGGCGTTAATTACTCGGAGCTAGCTATCACGCCGACATGGAATAGAACTTCAGTTGGCACACTGATTATTCCGGGACCGTGAAACTATGAAGATAAGAATATTCACTAATTCAATCCAAAAAATGATTGCTAAATTGGACATATATATTGACTAATAGCAATAATCAAACCACCATATTAAGAAGAGATCAGTGGGACATGTGAAAGGAATTCATTGATCACGAAAGGAAAAAAGCAATTTTCATACTTCACGTTTTGCACGAGAGGTCTCGAGTTCAAACTACACATACACCTACTGTAGTTTCCCTCATTTTTTATTTTTTCAAGAAAAGTAAACCTATGGTAGAATAACATCTGTTAAAGATCAAAACAAGAGTGGTGGATTATTTTTGTCCTTTTCAAAAACTACTCACGTTTATATATAAAATCAGATGCAAGTGTGTAGTTTGTACCATAATTAGTTATGTTTCTCTCACTTCTGCATATATAGTCTAAACTTTTAGACTATGGCTTCGTACCAAAAATCAGGAGAGTGGTCGACTGGGTTATGTGACTGTTTCTCCGATCTTAAAACTTGTGAGTTAATATTTTCGAGTATATATATGTACCCTGTCACCGTCACTCGATTATTTATATTTAACGGCATGTCGTTTTGATACTTTAATTGAATTGCAGGTTGTTTAACATTGTGGTGTCCGTGCATAACATTTGGTCGGATTGCTGAGATTTTAGACAGAGGATCCACTTGTAAGTAAAAGTGAACTTATAAGTTTATAAAATAGTTGCCAAACATGCATTAATTAAGGTGTAGTTACGAATTTGGTGAAACTGCAGCTTGTGGATCAGGTGGAGCACTTTGGTGTCTACTAGCCCAATACGGATTAGCTTGTGCAGCTTGTCCATTAAGTTTATACACCTGCCGCTATCGTTCTAAGTTGAGAGCACAACACGCACTACCAGAGAGTCCATGTGGGGATTGTTTGGTTCATTTCTTTTGTGGACCTTGCGCCTTGTGCCAGGAGTACCGCGAGCTTCAAAACCATGGATTCGACATGTCTGTTGGTACGTCATGAACTATTACGTGTTTTTTCTCCATTATTTGTCTACTGAATGATTAAGCAAGTTATAATTTTCTGGAGTACTATTTTTGTGACAACTTCAATCCCACCTCGTTTTGGTAGAAAAAGTCCAACTAGCATGAGCCCTTTTTGGTGAGAACCTAGGATTAAAACGTGCGGGCTTAGCCCAAAGAGGATAATATCATGTCAAAGTGGAGTGAGTCATTAAGATCGTATATATCAAAGCAGAGCCCAACAAGAAAGTGTGGCCAACGAAAGAACGTTGGGCCCCCTTTAGGTGGGGTGATTGTAACAGCTCAATTCCACATTTTTAGGTGGAGAAAGTGAGAGAGACACCTACTATAATTGGTATGAGGCATTTTGGAAATAGCAAAACTATGGGGACTTAGCCCAAAGCGGACAATATTATGTCAAAATGGAGCGGGTCATTACAATTTTGAGTTTTTATAGAGTTGAGATTCTAATAGTTCAATACGTGAAATTTTCAGGATGGCATGCAAACGCGGATAAAAAGAATATTGCGGTTACAATGGCACCAAATCCTCATGCAGGAATGAGTAAATAGCCATAATTCTTATCGTTCGTACATCTTTTAATGTAATTTTCTGTTGCTTCGAGTCAGTGTGATACTGTAATGTTGTCGACTTGTTGGAGTCTGTATGAATAAATAAAATTCTGTGTTGTAAATCTCTTCACACAGAGAAGAAATTATGTGCTGTAATTTTGTTGATATGTCTGTGATGTATGGCAATATTAAAATTTGATATAAATAATAGTATTTTGAATTAAGAATATATATCTCATATTTTTCCTTCTAGTTTCAAAATCGTTTGCACCAGCATCACACATTAATTGAGAACCCTTGCTAATTTTCATTTTATGGACCAAACTTCGGTGAATTGCAATGCAAAACCAATCCTATGGCAATCCCATCTATGGCAGGATTTACACCAATGAGAAAGGATAACATACTCACAAAGGGTATTGGGTATTGTAAAAAATGCCACCACAAATAATGTTTTGTCGTGAGAAGCATTTAAAACATGGGGCAACATATCCCTGAAGGTAGGTATCTTCGATAAAGCACATTGTACGATGATGATGATAATAACAACACAAATAAAAAAAAATAAAAAAACAAAAAACAAAAATGAAGTTTCTGTTAAAAAGTAGAATTCCTCATAAAATAAAAAAGGCATGCATTTGTGGGCTTTAATTTATTTATAAAATACCACCCAGAAATACAGCCAAAAATGCTACAATTCCTAACCCACAACCCAAAACATAATAAGTACCCATTTCATCCAACTCTCATAAGCCAAGTCCTAGTGGTCTGATATAATTCAAATGAATTTCTCACACTCTTCATTAAAGGTTTGTTTTCCCTATCCCGTATCCTTTCTTTCTTTCTTTTTTTTTTTTTTTTTAATATTACAAGGAGAATATCGGGGAGGAGAGTTAAACCCTAGATTTAGAGTGTGGAAAATCCACTTAAATGTCACTAGACTACTTGAGTCTTGACTCTTATAATCCCTTTGTAATGCTTGAAAAAGGAAGGGGGTGTAAATTAAAGTGTCATTATGCCTTGAAATCTCTTTTTTTTTTTTTTTTTTTTGTAAACTTTTGTGCTTTGAAATCTTCACAGTGAAATATGAGCATTTATTTATTATTGAAAAAAAGAAAATTTCGAATAACCTTATTAAACTAGGAAAACATATATTATTAATTAAAAACGTTGATATTCAAAATTCTGCTACTGTAGTGAGCTCTCCAATTCAACATTTTAATTTAGAAGGCTATCTAAATTTATGAATTCTTTTCAAACGCAACGAGGCTATATAATGTTGCAGAATGCAGATACTCCATCTAAATAATATTCATCATTTGATGTGTGTTATGATTTTCAATAGTTTTCAAGAAAAATGTCATTTTTCCTATTCAAATTCTTGTTAATTTATGGTGTTTGGTTGACGGTGTTTTAATAGAAAATATTTCCAATTTTTAGTCGGGTTTTCTATTAGAATAAGGAAAACTTTTCCTTTGAGAACGTAAAACTTTTGTTTTCTATCGGCAATTTCATACATTTTCACAGCAATTTGACTCTTAGACTAATATTTTTTTGAAAGTGCAATTAAAATCTGATACAAGTGCGTATAGATATATCTCTTATTGAAACACAATGAAAATAGATCACTAATACAAATCCCTATACATGGGACAAGAAATGAGAAATGGTAAAATGCAACAGACGTATGACACCATGCATTATGATACTATATGTCCATGTGGCGTGCTTAGATGCATGACATGTGTGTTTAGGTACATGAAGGTTTCCCATGAGGCGTGTATGGCATACGTCACATTATGGTGTCATACGTATGACGCCTATATCATTTATTGATTACAAATTACAGATAAAATATAGATAAATCCTTATAAGAGAATCAAACATGGGATTTCTAAGTCATTAAGCCTTAACCTTATAACCCCTAACGGTCCAGGCTAAAGACCTTATTGGCAGTTGGCATTGGTCTAACATTAATTATTGATTATAGAATTTATTTTTATAGCATACTTCATTTCCAGCAACTAAATTGTCAAGAAAGTGGTTTCTTTTTATACGAGGGAAAAAAAAAATCTATAAGTGGAAACATAGTCTAGTCTTAGTCTAATTATGTCGATACAAGTGGAAATCCTAGGTGGCCGAAGTTATACCAAGTTGAAAGTCGATATATGAAATGATGAAAACGGTTACAAGTCCTTCGAAAATAGTCCAGTGTTGTCAAATTAACCCTAAAGCATCCAAATCCCAAACATGAAATTACGCCCGCAAATAGCGCCTTTCACTTTCATCGTCCAGAAAAGTGATAGCTACTCACGCATTTCGACGTTGTACGTATAAGGAGTTATATATATATATATATATATGTATTGTAAATAATTATTGTATTTAGTGAATGATAAGTGTACCTTTTAAACTCTAGCCGTCATTAGTTTTCTTAATCATCATCCCAAGTTAGTTGACTTGTACACCAAGTCTTTCTCGGGCAACACATTGTATGTGTATAAATAGATATCATGTGTTGTGAATGAAAATACAATTCACGAGTTTTCTCTCCAATTATTCTCTCTATTTTATAGCTTTCTTTCTAGTTTATAACACATTATCAGTAACACTTTAGTAAGTATCTTCTATATCGAAAGTATTGAGACATAGAGTTAGAGAAGCTCAATCAACCCCTCATGTTTTAATGAATGTGAGATTCATTACACCACAAGTATGAGATTGTGGAAAAAAAGAGAGCTCTAAAATCACCCGAGAAATAGATATCCGCCCCCTTGGTGTTAAGATCTGAATACTAACGAATAACGGCCTGTTATGAATATAATGGATGCGAAACCCCCTCCCAACATACCGAACAACTAGTAAAGGACCAAGATAAACATATCTAATGAGATTATAACTTTTCTCACCGCTATCATGCCAGTGTGCTCGATAAGTGGGCATTCAACGCTTTAGTAAGTAACATCTATGTCGAAAGCACTGGGATATGGAGCCTAATCAACCCTCATATTTTAATGAATGTGAGATGTCGTTATACCATAAGTATGAGATTGTGGAGAAAAGAGAGCTCCAAAATCACCCGAGAAATAGATAACCGCCCGTTAGGCATTACCTTCTAAAAATTAACAATTATCAGTTTGTTATGAGCATAACATATGTGAAACCTCCTCCCAATCGATTGAGCAACTAGTCCTGAACTAGGATGAACATATCTTATGAGATTCCAAGTTTTTGTCACCGCTATCATGTCACTATACTCGACAAATGGGCATTGCAACACTTTAATAAGTAATATCTATATCGAAAGCACTGGGACACGGAGTTAAGGAAGCTCAATCAACCCCAATGTTTTAATGAATGTGAGATGTCGTTACACCACAAGTACGAGATTGTAGAGAAATGAGAGCTTTAAAATCACTCGAGAAATAAGATCGGCCCCTTGGTGTTATGGTCTAAATACTAGCGAACACCAGTCTGTTATGAGCATAATAGATGTGAAACCCTTCCCAACATACTGAGCAACTAGTACATGGCCAAGATGAACATATGTAATGAGATTCTAACTTTTTCTCACCGCTATCATGCTAATGTGCTCGACAAATGGGCATTGAAACGCTTTAGTAAGTAGCATCTATGTCGAAAGAATTGCGACATGGAGTTAGGGAAGCCCAATTAGCCCTCATGTTTTAATGAATGTGAGGTGTTGTTACACCACAAGTACGAGATTGTAGAGAAATGAGAGCTCTAAAATAACCCAAGAAATAGATAACTGCCCGTTTGGCATTACCTTCTAAAGACTAATAGTCATCGGGCTCATAACATATGCAAAACCCCCTCCCAATCGACCGAGTAACTAGTCCTGCACCAAGATGAACATATCCTGTGAGATTACAAGTTTTTGTCACCACTATTATACCGACACGCTCCAAATGTAGGGAAGATGCCGAAGTTGTTAGCTAACATCTATGCTGAAAGTATTGGGACATGGAGTTAGGCAAGCTTAACATACCCCCTATGATTTAATGAACGTATGGTGTCATTACACCACAAGTATGAGCTTGTGGAGAGAGAAAAGCTCTGAAATCACCCGAGAAATAAATAACTGTCTACTTGGCGTCACACTATAAAGACTAACGAACATCGGTTTGCTATAAGCATAACGGATGAAAAACACACTACGTTAGACCGAGCAATCGCTAGTGGCCAAAGATGAACTTAATGAATGAGATTCCAACTTTCTCTAACTGCTATCATTCCAACGTGCTCTAAAAGTTGGCTTGGTAATGCTTTACCAACTAACTTCTTCGTTGAAATAATTAGGACACGGAGTTATGTTACCACGATCAACCTACCAAGTTTTAATGATTGTGGGATATTGCAACACCACATGTAGGCGATTATAGAGAAAAGCAGAGCTCCAAAATCACCCAACTGTGGGGTATTGCTACACCATCGTACTTACAAATACTAAGTGACTTAACATCTTCATCAATGTAACATGATAGATGATGAATCTGATACTAGAAAGCATTTGAAAGAAAAATAACTCTATTAATGCCATTTTGTCTTCCGATCTCAGCACTAGTGGTGTTATGATGCGAGTACCTTACTAAAAAGTGGCTTCTCACAACAAAAATCATACAATCAGTTTAAAAATGTGTCATGTAGAGATTGTGGTGTAAAAATACGTCTGTCTCTTCTATATAAAACCAAAACAATCAGTAAAAGCAAAATAACGTTATTAATGCCGTTATGTGTTCTGTATGACAGTACTATTGGCGTTATGATGCGATTACATTACCAAAAGTGGCTTCTCACAATAAAATCATACAATCACTTAAAAAATGCAGTCCTATAGAGATTGTGGTATATAACTACCTTTGTCTTTTCCATATAAAACCAAAGGTATATAACTACCTTTGTCTTTTCCTTATAAAACCAAAATAACCGTAAAATCAAAATAACGCTATTAATACCGTTACGTGTTCTAGATAACAACACTACTGGTTTTATGACACGATTACATTGCCAAAACTAGCTTCTCACAACAAAAATCATCCAATCACCTTAAAATAGTAGTCTTAAAATAGAGTTTGTACAGATTGTAGGACACACGACCTTTGTATGCTCTAGTCTGTCTGATAGAAAGCAGCATGAAATCCATCCATACCTAGTGCTTTGTTTGGCCCCATACTAAAAAGTGCTTCCATCACATCTTTTTTGGTAAAATTCTCCTCAAGCCGCTCCCTTTCTTCTCAATTTAATTCCTTGTCAATGGCATCCACTCCTGCACCAATCTCATCAATCGATTGGTTATTGCTCGAGAATAGCTTTGAGTAATAGGCCTCAATATGGGGTACAATCTCATCCTCATCCTCCATCCAATTACCCATCTCATCCTAGAGTCTTGTGATGGTGTTCTTTTTCCTCCCTGTGGTGCGGGTGTGAAAGAAATGGGTATTACAGTCTTCCTCCTCTAGCCATGCTACACGGGATCGATTCCTCCAATAGCTCTCTTCTCGTCTATACAAATACTATATTTCTTCTTCTAAATCCCTAATCACTGCTCCTTGCTCTTCATCATAATCATTATCAAGCAATTTATTTCTCTCCTTTTATAGAAGCTCCAGCTAAGAAGACCACTGCCTAAATTCTACTCTGCTCAAATTTTGTAATTCTACCCTCCCAATCTATTATAATATAAATCAAAGGTAGTCTAGGCCTTTGTTTCCCTCCTATGACCGCTGATGTCATTATGACATCAGCCTGAGCTAATATTTCTTTTTTTTTTAATAATTTGTAATTACCCTTTTCAAGACAACTGGCGTGTTTCTGAAATTAGCTTTTGACTTGCGTGAAAACCTAATTCCTCTTTTGTCTTCTTCTAATGTTCAATTTTAGAGGTTTATTCATTATGAATTTGTGATTGCTACTCATTTTGGATTCTACGTCAGTTTCATTGGGATAGATGCTGATTTTAGGTTTAGTTCTTCACGCCTCCGTCCTAAAGATTCGATCTTCTTCAACAATTTATACATTGATTTATCGATTTATCAAATTGGGATCTAACTTTTTTGGATCAATTCAGCGACGATGTCCTGGGAAGCTTTCATGAACCTGATTGTGCTTTCTAACTCAGAATGTTGACTCAGTAAGAATCTTATCTTCAACCTGGTTTTACTGTGGAGATCGAAATTTGATTTTCTTCTTAGGGGGAAATTGATGAATGGGTACGTAATAAGAAATTGATACCCTCTCTATGGTTTTTCTGTAGATTTTTGGATGGTCTTTTTTTTTTGGGGGGGGATTTTTAGCTCGAACTTTTGTTTTTTTCAATTACGTTTTTGATAAATTTTTTAGCTTAGGGGGTCTTTTAGTTCACTGGGGATCATTATCTAATTTTCTTTGCTATTCAATATAGTTTTTTTTTTTTTTTTGGATTTTCAGCTCGATTTTTTTTTCCAATTATGTTTATGATAAATCTTTTAGCTTAGGGGATATTTTAGTTAATTGGGGATCATTAGCTAATTTTCTTTGCTATTCAAGATAGATTTGAAGCAAGATTTAATCTTAAGATTTTAACTTGCTTCATTATTTAGTTTGCTGGATTATTCTGTTTTTGGTAAATCTTATGGGAATTATCTTTGATATCAATGGGGATTATTAGCTAATTTTCTTAACCATTTAGAATGGATTTGACACAAGAGTTAAGATTACTATTTTAATTTCCTTGGTTGAATGCTTTTATGTTTGCATATCGTCATTTATGTAATAAATGAATAAGTATGTGATACTTTATTTAACCACAATAAATAATTAAGGGCCCGTTTGGTTAAGTTTATAAAGTGAATTTATAAAGATAATTTATAAAGAGTGAAAATGAGTGGTGGAGATTTAATTAAAATTTAAAATGTGTGGTGATTGTTGAGTAGTTGTCAAATCAATGGTAGGTGAGTTTATAAATAGAAAAAATAAAGCTTGCCAAACAAGCTCTAATATAGAATTTAGAATGACTTAATTAGTTATTAATTTCAAATTTTAAATTACTATCTCTAGAGGCAGAGGCTTGCAATCATGCTTTATACTTCTTTTATTTGGCCATCCAGGTGTCATGATCTCTCATTAGGTTCCTGCATTACACTATTGTAAGTAGTAAGGATATGAAAGGTCTTAACTTTTGAGGATGTGACAAGCATTACCCCTGCATATTTATGTATAGATCAGGTAGCTTCGCCAAATCTTATTACTTGCCAAGTATCCCAGTTCAAGAGAGAGTTAAAATGGCTAGGCAATCAAGGTTCAGATGCCCATTAAGCAACATAATTATGTTCTTTTTTTCCTGACAAGGGAATTAATTTTACATCTATTATTTTAACTAATAACATTGTTATAGATTGATATTTATATTCTATTCCCTTTACAAATTCATTTATGGAGAGATGAATTGCTTATCGACATGTTAGGTGCTGCTTCAAAATTTTGAAAAAAGAATTTCTGTAACCTTCATGCAATTCTCTTGACCTTTTACTATTTTTTTTTTCTTTGAACTGGGAGGCTTTGCCGTATTGAATTGTGAGTTAGAACTTTATTTATATTCTTCAGGTAGTTATAGAATCACATTAGCTTAGATGTTTTCTTTATGCTTGGCTCTTTGAAAATCCTTCTATCTTTTACTTAAAAGCCTTGAACTCTGTACACTACACTTACTGATGTGCAATATAATTGTTTACCATATGTACTAAGGCACCATTCTCCACATATTGTTCTTATGTCTGAAAACCAAGAGATTGATGATCCAAGCAGTTGGAAAAGGGAAGACTACAAAATTAGCAAACTCCAAATTCTTTGGGAGTAAGAATCAGTTGTTGCTAATTAGACACCCTTTTTTCTTTTAGTGGAGCTTGATTCTCAATGGGTTGGTGTGTTCAATGACATAGCTATAGGGGTAATAAGAATAAGTTGTTGCTAATTAGACCCCATATTTTTTATGATTTCTGGTTTGAGTCTCGAACACCAATAATATAATTTTCTTTTTCTATGACATGTTGAATTTAATAAAATAACACATTGTATTTAAACTCTAGAGTGATGTTTAATGTATTTTCACGAATGGCAGCCATGTGAGATACTTATTATTTTTATACGTTATCATGCTTTATTGTATCCCTAGATTATGAGGCTTAAATCCTTATAAATCTTTAAGTTTTGAGCGTCAAACTACTATGTATATTTGGAAATAAGATTGCTTATTTGTATTTTTATCTTCCTTTTGTGTGTTTTTTGGGTTCACTTGTATTATTTTAGCAATTTTATATATGATTGCCAATTTTTACCACTTTTTATTATTTGTTTTCTGTAAATTTGATGGCGATTTCCACTTCTTATAGATTGGTATTAATATTATTTGAAATATTTCTTCCTGTACAATTCACGCGTGCTAAACTAGCGAATCCTTTTAACACCATTTTTTTTTTTATTGCAGAATATCTAGAAGAACATATCCGGCTTTCATGGGGTTCATGTTATGGGCTTGTTAATTAGGTACATATCATTATTTCTCATTAGCTTAGTTTTATATATGGTATTTTCATAGACTGTGATTTTTACTGTAAAATCATTTGTAATCATGCACTAATTAGCTGATTAAGCATAATTTAATTTGGGATTCTAACTGTGATTTAAGGATATAGTTTGATTCTCTTTGAATTATTGATTTATGTAATTATGGTTAATAGATATATAATATCATTACAGTGATCTTACTATAAATTTGTTTGTAAGCCTCCACTAATTGGCTGATTATCTCTAATTAGAATTCGAAATTAACCGTGATTTAGGGATAGCGTCACATTCTTTTTAAAATATTGATTTATATATTTATCATAAGTAGATAAATTGCAGCATTGTTATCTCTTTTGTCATTCTGTCTTTCATTATATATTCCCTGTAAGTTTAAGCATTATTTCACGTATTCCCTCTCTCTCTTTACTGCTGATAACTCTATTTGGCGAAGTTAGTTACTTCTCCACTCTGTCAATATCCTAATTCAACAATACGGTTAATAACAATATGCTTAGAGATGTCAACAAGAAAAGAATGGATTGGCATGTCAAAGTTCAGTGAGCTGGCAAGTGGATGTCGAGAGCAAATAGAGAATAATCTTGAATTTATTTTTGTCGACAAGCAGGTTAAATTACCAATCTGTATTTTTTATTCTTAGTTCATTATTCATCTTAGTTCTATATTTATGACGAATTCTTTTTTTTTTTTTTGTATTATGAAACTCTGTGTTTTATGATTTATTTTTAAGGTCTTGATAATCATAATAAACAGTTTATGCTTGGTTTTATCCATCTTTGTTATATTTTGCACCTATGGAGATTTTGTACCTATGGATGGTTTGTTTGTTGTAATTTTTGAGTTCCAACTATCGAATTGTGGAAATTTTCATTGGATGTAAGTATTTTATTTGATCACTTTCGTGAAATGTGTGATAAATTATTAGGCTTTATTTATTATATTAAAATTTAAAGTTTTGTGTTACCCTACGTGAATATATATATATATATAGCATGATTATATAGAATAAATATGTTTGTTGTGTAAGAGAATACAAATTTTCTCAATGCTCACGTACACATTATTTCATGCAAACAGGTTTTACATCTCCTAAAGTGATTACAAAGAGTATATACAAAAGTTTTTATTCAATGCATACTCTGGGTTAATAATAATTTGTATTCATAATATTAGTGTAATATGTTAACTTTTCTAGTTTTTGGTAATAATGCTGGATTTGTCCCATTTTTCCAATATTTATTACTATTGTCTTTACAAATAATCTCTTTTTGTTTATTATTCATTAGGTACACTTCAGCATAATTACTATATTAAGTTTGGGTCTACAATATCTCATTATAATGCTATGTTTTGTTTTGTATTTAAGTAAGTTTACAATTACATTATATTAGTTTAAATAGATGTTTTATTTAGTTTTGTACTTCAATTATATTGAGCATTTCAAAACAATCAATTGATATTTGTATTTGGATATAATGTTCTGTTTGATTAATGGATTGATGTATGCTACCCATGCAATGAACAGGTGGGGATACTAGTTCCTCATAATTCCAGCCAAGTTCTCCATCGTTTCCCCTCCCTCTTGGCCGAATCTCGTAGTCTCTAGTTGCTTCTCAACCTTGCGATAGTACTCATCCTCATACAGCTAAAAGGATTCAAATGGAAGGGCCAATCCTTCCTCTCCTTCCATCGCTTCTTTGTTACTTCCCGATGTATGTATATTGGTCTATGATCTGATTTTTCGAATTCTAAATTCTATACTGCCGTCTTTGGGAAGAGGTGGTTCCATGCATGGTTCCAAACGCTCTATCCAATCTTGCTTGTATTCGATTTTACCCTGCTCTCCTATTATGCCATGTCATAAGCGTCCCCGAAGCCAAGATCAATGAACTCTCAATCTTCCATGACCTGCCAAAACCGGTCCATCCACGCAAGTGGTCTCATGTCACTCCCCTTATGCTCATGTAGATATAGCGTCTCATTAAAATCGCCACAACATAACCATGCGTACTTTCCCTGTTGATTCATCTCTCCCGTCAACGCCTCCTCCTTTTGCTTCTCTTTTTCCCCATCCTTCTCCACCATAGTGTTATCTCTATCCCTACTGCCTTCCTTCCCTCGCAATTGATTAGAAAGCACAGGCCTCTCCTCTAAAACATTTGTAACCGAGAGTTTATCACCACCTCAAGGGTTTACAAAATGTTGTCCTCTGACCTCCCCCATGCGTTCTCCATCCCTCTCCTTCCGAATAGATAAACTTCATTCCCTTTTTTGATACCACATTTAGCTTTTGACTCAACAAGCAAAATTTATATTCACGGAAAATTTGTATTCAAATAGGTATAGGCAATAGATGCAGAGAAGGCAAGGAAAGGTTGTAATCTTTTTAATAAATGGAAGATTATATTGTATAGAAGACAAGAAAAATAAGAGTTTGGGTGTCAAACCCCTTTCCATTTCTGTTTGCCTCTATTTATAGTGTACATTTGCTCTTTGCTTAGGAGTGATGATTACATATGTTTATTGTGACCCCACATGAATGACATAAGGGTCTAATCAACTGAGACTAGACCTTCATTTTTTTACCATCGGTTATCTGAACCGTGTATGGGACAAGTGACCTCCTTATTGCATTTAATGTAGGGGTCCCATCAGTCGTAAGGGATAAGGTTCTTCACATGGGCTCTCAAGCTTTTACAGAGTTGGAATGCTCGTTGCACTCGCCGGGTCGCGACTTTGGGCTAAGGCACTTGTGAGCCAATGGGCGAGGTGACTGTACGCCCTAAGTCGCCGGAGTGAAAGAATAGGGCTATCCTTGAGGTCGCTAGATTGAGTCATTAGATCATGTGGCCACTGAGTCGCTAGGTCGCTGGGTTAGGTGAGGAGCTTAGGGCCTGCTCTCAAGACCCAACGACCGTTGACCTTCGTTGACCTTTGATCTTGTGTTGACTTTCTACGACCTGGTGGATACACCCTTAAACCCCTTTCTCGTTGAGAACACCCCGAACCCTCTCCGCTCCCTTTGCCCAATCAGCGTCTTCCAACCCCAGGCACAGACTATATAAATTCGCCATATCTGAACACTTCCTTCCCATTCAAGATCTTGCCTTCACCCAAGCACTCATTGAACTTGTGTCCAATAATTCCACACCTCTAACAGAAATCCAAAAGTCGTTCATATTGGAGCCAAAATATATATTCTTCCTTAAAAGTACTAATGTAAATCGATACTCCTCTCTTAAGGGGATATCGAGTATCCACCTTGACCTTCACCTTTGGCATCAACCCCATGCTATCCACCTCCTCCACCCTTCCAATCTGCCCCCTATCCACCAACCTCAAGGCTGCCTCCGTATTACAGATAAGGGGAACATTAACCAAGTGTACCCAAAATGAAATCATGTGAAAGTCCATATTCATAATATCCCTCGTTCCTTTTGGTTCCATCAAAGAGAGAACTTGGTTGTTGAAATTCCAAGGCCCCTCCATGAGCTACCTTCGGCGATCCCCCAATGCATCGAACTGAAAAACAAAATCGAACTGAAAAACAAAAATATTATGGCTTTCCTTTTGTTCCACCGTAAAACCTTCATCTATGTGTCATACATTACGAATCACACATTCCAGGGCATCCTTTCATCCTGATAATCCTTCCCACTAGGAAAAAATCCACGTTGAGACTGTCCTCTAGACATTCGGCCTCATCCAAGATCACATATGGGGTGCCATCATCGTCAAGTTTCAGTTGTTCGCATTACTTTCGTATCTCCTCTAAATCTATATTGCTTCTTTACCTACCGTAAATCTTTCCTATAAATAGAAGAGAATCGTGAATAGAAAACCGCCACTAATAGCCAAGCAACCGGCCGAGATATGTCAATGGATGACAAAGAAACCCTAATTCATGCCTAGGAGAGAAGACGTAGGTAGGGGAGTCATATTGACGTATCAGCTTGTTATTTAATACTTAATATTTAAATTGTTTTTTTGATTGAATGAGTAGAATATGTGAATTTGGGAGATTCTTCTTTATAAGTATTGTAATGCGTTATTTTGGTTTCGCGAATGAACATATAAACGTTAATACTTGTCGATTCCCTAAGTTTTCAACATGTTGCATGCAAGGCAAAGTTTAGCTTATTCTAATGCCAGACGCTTCACAAGTGTTTAAAGATTTATTATTTAGAAACGATGCAAGAAATAGGCATTTTAAAGATAATATATCTAGACATACAACACAATGTTTATGTTTACTTCTACGGGGTCAAATTGATAAGAGTATTAACCGTGGTAGCGCTCCTGCAGTGTTTTGATTACATAGGGAAAATAATTATCATCTAGTGGGAAGTTTGCTATTAGTTGAAGGATAATCACCACAATTTCTTTAATTGCATGTATTTGATACTGAACATGAAGTATTAAATAGGTTTTTTGCTATCTGGTATGTAGTATGCATTCAATATGGTGCATGTAATTTAGGTTTGCTATTTTCCTTTGGCTAATTGTTATTTTTTTTTTTGTTTAATACCAAAGAAAATCCTGTTGACAGTAGATTACATGAGGAAACAATTAGTGATTTAAAAAATATTCTAGATGACCACAATGCTCTTAGAAAATAAATTAAACAAACAATTCTGTGCGTTGTCTGGAATCTGGCCAGCCTTAGCACCTGCGAGAGGGTGGGGTTTAGGGTGGGGGGGGTCTGGGGGGTTTGGACTAGAGGGTATTAAACCAATATTCATTAAAAAGAAAAAATAATAAAAATAACATACCTTGCTACATGTGTAATATAGTATGTTACATATTATTTTTGAAATTTATAATATTTAGGAAGTATATATTAGATCTTCTTAGAAAACCAAGATAAATGTGAAACTACTCCAAAAGTGTAAGAAAAAGCAGTAAATCTCATAAATTGTATTGGCCTCTAACTTTTGTAAAATATAGTAATCTCGTCCATAACCCTTTTTAACGTCTAGAGTCACCAACATTTCAAACATTCTCACAAAAAAGTCTATATTTACAAAGTCCATCCATTTTGACCATTAAAGGAATAACATAATCTTTTTACCTCTCATATCAAATAAGAAAATAACAACAAAATAGTTTCTTTTTTTTTAAAAAAAAGGAAAAATAATAAATATTCTTACATCTCCATGCACCTAACTCACAACCCCTTTCGGCAGGACTCATTAGTGGTGAGAGGTCCATTTTCTTCCCTTCACTAATTGGTATGTGAAAATATCGATTTTTTTTACTCCCAAGATTCAAACAATTTTTTTAATTAGACAGTTTGATTGGGTTGGCGAATTACGGTTCGGAGACCTTACACTACCCTCGATGACTATGGCAATATCAACCAGGCCTTTTCTTCAGTATAGAACCAGGCCTTTTCCTGTGATATATCATTTCATTTTTCATAATGGAATTCTTAAGTGCCACCATCTAGGGGAATGGGATAATAATTTTTTATTTGCAAAAAAACATTTCGCTAATTTTTTTTTTTAATATGAGGGTTAAAAATATCATTTTCTCTCACTTTTACTATAAAAAATGAAGTATTTGATCCAAAAGAAGCTTTTGTGAGAATTTTTCAAATGTTATATATGAAATTACTACTCCCTCCGTCTCAAAAAGATAGTCCACTATTTAATTTATGTCCGTCCCAAAAAAATGGTCTACTTACCATACTAAATATGTATTTCTTGTTTCATTTTTTACGTGCCCCTAATTAATTATTGTTATTCAACTACCTATATATTGAAAATATTTGAAACAATTAGTGATACAAGGGTATATACGAAAAAATAAGATAAAATTAAATGTTCTAACCACATTACTTAATAATTCTTAATCTACGTAAATTTATCTATCGGACTATCTTTGTGGGCAGGGATGACAATTTGAACTGACCCACCCGAGAACCCGTGGGGCCCCGAACCGAACGGGGCAAAAATTTTTCACCCTGCGGGTTGGTAAGGCGGGTCAAAAATGGACTAATCGGATCGCGAGTCGGGGTGGGGCAGGACCGCTCCGCCCCGTTTAAATTAAAATAATTAAAAATAAATAGAAAAATTAAGATAAAAATCGGGAAAAAAATATATTAAAAAATGCTAAACGGGTCGCTAAATGGGTCAGGATTCGACCCGCAATCTACCCCGACGCGATCTGGCCCAAATTTTGGCGGGTCGCGAAGCGGAGCTGGGCGGGCAAAATCCTTCTCGGGTCAGGGCGGGACGGACCCGATTCGCCCCAAACGCGACCCGTTGCCATCACTATTTGTGGGACGGAGGGAGTACATTTTACAAAATTTTGGGACCTTCGTTAAATTTACCCCACTCCCCCTCAAAAAAATTATGATAACAAAAAAATATTGATTATCTTTTTTACAATTATTATAACTATATTTTCACCTGTGCAATGTATGAAAACAAACTATGTGTAATGGTTAATACATAAGATTGTATAATGTATGAGTAGGCACTGGACAATTACAAAATTTTGTTATCTTGTTGTGGACTAATACTTATTTTATTAAATTAGATATAAAATGTAATTTCGTGACCTAAGGAAGTAAAGTACTTGACGCTCTTCCGATCTTTAAAATGTTAATTATAAACTATTTATTAGAAAATATTTTATTTATTTTTTGAGTGAATATATTAGAACATCCTAAAATATGTAAATAAAGTCTACATGATAACAATAAAATATTATTAACAAAATAAGTAACTTAGTAAGCACTTGACATAAATTAGTCTAATTTTTTAAGAAAACTTTTTAGAATACGTGGTTATAACACTTATCTAAAATAAACTAATAATTCTGTTTGGGAAACAATAAAATTATTGATAATCTGCCAGAATTATCTAAATTATCTCTAATATTTATCTGATAAAAATCTAATTAATAAAATAGTAAGCTAATAATTAAGATGTAACTAGAATGGACCTCAAAAGCAATTAAAAATGATAAAAAAAAGTAAATTGTTATATAACACCCCATTAACTTAATTTCATTCCAGAATATAAATAACTTTTGATGGGACATTTTGCATTCCAAATTTAAATTCTTGGATATAATCAAGTATATATGTATGAAGTCACTCATTAAAGATGTGTGTGTATTGAAATTTATCCATATTTAGAAGCACGGTAATCAATTTTATTTCATATATCTAACGTGTTTCATATCTTTTAAAGATTTCTATTTAAAATTGAATTTAAACTACTTAAACTAGTTATATTTTAACGAATTAAAATCTTTAGTGAAATAACTAAACGGAAGATAAAAGAATTATAGAAGACGAGATAATATATCAAATCCAGGGAAAAGCTATATATAAAAAATGGCAAAACGGGGAGCCATTCCAAAATCATATATTCTTCCTATTTAAAAAATTAAATCTCGTCCATCGATCAGTAATTTTAAATGAAACCAGTTTATCACAAAACTCGGAGTTAGTGGCATAGCCAGCTGCTAACAGAGAAGGGAGCAGGATCGAGAGCTCAAAAAATCATTCATATATAAGTACTAATTTTTAAAAATATTATACAAAGTCAAGTGCATTGAAAACATTCAATTACTCAAAATCTATTACATTATAGTAAAATTGAATATGACAATTAGGGCAAATAATTAGTGAGTTAGGGCAAAATCACAGCATCCCTTTTCTATGTCTCAAATCTCATTACTAGTCTAGTTATACCACATTGATAATGTCCACCCTCCTAAATTTTTGAATTTGAATTCTAAAAGATTTTCTTAAGTTTTGACTTTTTATGGATTAACTAATAGGTATTGGGTCGGTAAAGGGGTGAATGGCTTTGGGAATTGAGTTACTTACTTAAATTGGTTTCCCTTTTTCCCTCCCCTGAGCCCATTCCATTTTACCCCGAGCCCAAAGCACAATAAATATTTTCTTGGGATATCTTGAAAAATATAAATATTTTTTACATAATTTTTAAAATTAAGGTACCTTAATTTTAAAAATTATGTAAAAAATATTTATATTTTTCAA
>CAVNYN010277063.1:0-18396 GCA_963692815.1 Nyctanthes arbor-tristis
ATAGGAAAGAGATCAGAAGGCATACCGTTTGTGAGAGACAGACGAAGTACTCAAACAGGGGCTTTTTTTTTTGGGGGGGGGAGGTGGGGCAACACATGCATTTTCAAAAAATTAAGAGTTGGTCCTAAGCTTTAAAATGAGTAATGTAAATACATGATTTCCCTAATTAAACCATCAACTACTCATTTTATCTCAGTAATTTGAATATAGAGTTCTAGCCCAATCTACTACCGACATTATTTTGTTAAGGAGTTTACTGAGTTGTGATGTTGAATAGTGTATGGCTATCTAGTCTGGTGGGATAATAATAATATGAGAATCAACCAAGCACATACACACACTGGACCGATTATGACTTTATTTATAGTTATGTGACCAACTTACTAACTAGACAATAAGTTGAAGGCTTTGGCGCAACTGTATTTTTGGTTACGGTCATACGGAGCAATGTCGACATGATTGATTGCTTTCCTCGAAGTATTGAAGTTCGCTCAATCTTGAGTCTGTCGGGCGCACTAACCACGCGTCAGTTTTTCTCCCGTACCCTCGCCGGATAATCAATCTCGCCATGAGACGGCCGGCGAATTCAGGGCCGATCAATTTCAACGTTGCGTCACGGAAGGTCGATGTCGATAATCGAATCTCTCTCCGCAATTATTATCGCATCGCCCAAAATCTCCTTAAGCAGGTTAGTAGAAACAACCAGCGCCATTTTGTAATCCAAAAGATTTAAAATTTATATTTTTTACATTCTGGATCAATGATTTATAATGGTTTTGTTTATTAGTCGAATGAACAGCTGGCTTGTTGATTTCAAATGGTAGAAGGAAAAAGAGGAGGAGAACTAGAACAATTTGTTTAGCTCGATATTTTAGATAGATAAATGCTAGCATACCATTAGTTAAAACAACTAAAATTGTTTGTTATTTTTTCTGCTATGAATAATAAGATCGCATCGAATGTTCATGTAAATTTGTAAAAAAGTTTTTTTTTTTTTTTTTGTGGTTTTAGGGGGGGTGGCTGTGGCTTTCATTGCAGTTCGTACTATGATTTTAACACTCTTACTGTACTTCGAAACATTTATTTATTTTTTTCAGTTTGGTCAGTGATTATCTGATCTTACGAAATTTAGCTTCTGGTTGCTATAAATCAGTAATTCTTCGATTTTGGTATATTATTTTAACTTCCACCAAAAATAGAATCGTTTTAGTCTTAACATATTTTATGGAGCAGGCAAATATATATCGGGAGGAGAAAAATCTAACAGACTTATATGTAATACTTCTAAGATACTCAAGGTATAGCTCATTGACTCAGATGCATTTCAGCTTGTTTCTTATTTAACTCCTGAAGTTAATGTATTCTATTAACTATAAGGAATATAACCTGAATTTTTGAGCAGTTTGGTGGTGGAAACCATACCATACCACCGAGATTATCAAACTTTGTGCCAAAAAGAAAGATCATTTGCCAAAAAGGTAAGTTTACACATTTGTGTTTTGTGGATATAGTTGATTTTTTGCTGATGTCGGGTACTTTTTGCTCCTGTGGTTGCAGAAATTGTTAGCAGTACTGGACGAGCTAGAGTCTTTGAAGCCACAAGTGCATCAATTTTATCAACTGCATAATGTTAATGCCACATCCCAGGTGCATCAAATTGATGGTAGAAAAGTGATTCCCATTGCTTCTGCAGAGTCTTCATTGCAGACACTGAATGATAAAGCTTACTTAAGCTATGATAATAAATGGGTATTGTGTAAGATGATATTCGCTTCTGTGAACATAGAACAAAGTGTTATGACGACCTCTAACATAACAGAAAATGAGTAGACAGAAAATATTGTTAGTTTTCTTTCTTTGGACACATCTGTGGAATGATAAAGCTTACTTAAGCTATGATAATAAACGGGTATTGTGTAAGATGATATTCGCTTCTGTGAACATAGAACAAAGTGTTATGACGAACTCTAACATAACAGAAAATGAGTAGACAGAAAATATTGTTAGTTTTCTTTCTTTGGACACATCTGTGCAGAAGTTAAGACTAAATACAGAACTGATTGCCTTTTGGCATTGTATAATCACTCCTATGGATTGCCATTGTCACCCCCACTCCACACTCAAACAAACACCACTGGTAGAATGAAAAAGAAGCGTTGAGCAAGCTAAATGCATTGACTTGTCACTATCTTCACTTTTATTGATCTTCTTTGCTATTGTTTTCACATTCATGTCTTATGTGCAGTTGGCCCCAGTTACGACACCATCTACCTTTAAGCAGAACAAGAAGTATACTCAGACTTCGTCATCACATTCCATTGACACTCAGTTTCAGAAGCTGTGAGTATGCATAACTAGGACCTTCTAGTTTTAGATGTTTAGACTTTGGATCTGTTCAAGATGGTTGTGTTAGTGTGCTGCCATTGCTTTTCTGGAATGTCCTTTGGTGCACTTGCAACTATTGCAAGAAAATGAGAAGATAATTTTCTCTGTTTCAAAAATTACTTCATATGTGTCATCTGATTTCCAAAACGGCTACAACTGAACCTGTTATTTAAAATGGCAATGTTGTGTTATTTATTCGAATATTAGTGGAACTTTTTAACTGATTTTAACCTGCTCTTAAACCTCTACATGTCCACATGGTTCACCTAAAAGTTTTCTTAACAACGGTTTTTTTTTTTTTTTTAAAGTAATTAACACCATAAAGGTTCCATTGTGGTTTTTGGGCCTCCACCTCGACCTTACCCTGGGCGAAAGGTTGGGGGGAGGGGTTCGGATGCCCTACCATTTTATTAATATCGAAGAAGAAACAATACAATTCTAGGGAGGGGGAACGTAATGAGCCTTACCTCCCAAATGCAATACTTTGTAAACAACGATTCGTTAGCATGTTGTTTGCTTATGCTGAGGGTTGGTATCCTATCTCTTCCAGCTTTGCAATATGTGTCACCTTACTTGTTTGGAATGAAAATCACACTAAAAATTTCCAATCTATCACCCATGGTAAATGAAGCTACGAAATTTTTCTATGAAAATATTATCTCACGGGAGCAACTCAAACTAATTTATAACTTTATTCAACCTCGAGAACAGTCCAAACTAAGTCATTGTAATTAAATTATAAAAATTTCTGCATTCACCTAAGTTTCTTGATTGCATCTTTTATTGGAGTAGAAATTTTGTTACAAAAACTTGTCTGGGGCCAGCCGATGAACGACAAAAATTGATAACCAGATTGGTTCTCAATCAAGGCATATGTTTAAACCTATGGGAAAAAAGTTAAAGAATTTGGTAGAAACCAGTCAACTGGAAGGTTCCACTGTGAACTGGATAAACTGGGACTGTAACATTCATTTTAAGCGAATCTTAGGCTATTTGAAAGGGGAGAACAGGGTGGAATGGGGATGCTAGGTTGGTTTCATGGTCCTTTTTTTCCCCCTCCCAATTTTGGAAAGAGAGAAAAATCATATATTTCTTTTGGAAAAGTAGGGATTTTTCCCCTCTAGTTTTTCCAACAGAATATTCGAGAGAGAAAGGAAAGGACCGTTGAATGGGTTAAAATACCAAAGAGCCAAGAAGTTAGAAAAATAGTATTTCAGTTAATCGTTCTTAAGTTAATGCTGTAAAGCTTAACCATATTACTTATAATTACCAATACATCTTATTGGCCTATATTTAAACCAGTTTAATTTTTACAATGACTAAAAAACTGAACTTTCCTCATAAATTTTACATTATGTATTTATAATTCATTGTTTTTTAACCTCTATTCGGTCTAGGTCCAACTTCGTTCAGCTATTTGTCTCTAGACCCTTGGCCATCGTTCTCTTTCTATTTAACTAAGTAGGTTACCCTCGGGGTATGTTTGGATTGATTTATAATTGGTTCCATTTATAAATGATAGTAATGATTGTACTTGATTGGACACCTGGCAACAATTATAATTGACAACTTGCATTGATTTGAAATGTACATCCATCAATACCATATGGCAAATGTAGGAGCTTCCACGTGTCCAGTAAAGTACAATCATTACTCTCATTTATATAAACGGAATCAATTATAAATCTTTCCAAATGGACCCAAAATTTAACAGCCTTCTAAGAAGTTCTCTTTTGCCAGCTTTGGTCAGTTTTAACAACTTAGCTATTCGATGGTGCTTTGTCTAATCACTACCATGGTTGACAAAGCATGATCAGAGGATGGTTTCCCTTTAGGTGGCTCAATTTTCTTCCATATTCAGCATATATATGCTACTTACTAGGAAAAGGCACATTTCAACTTTATGAACCTTAGGCAAGACGTCTGTTCCCGTTTTATTGTTCTATTTTTATTTCAAAATTGAAATTGGTGAAACCATTTTTATCAACATATTTCATGAGACTCACAGATAGTACAGAATTCTCCATCATTTACTATTCATTTCCCCATGGAATACCCATATAAATAGTTCCATGAGCACAAACACTTCTCAAAGGACACCTCATATTTCATGATTAGACAAGTATTAATCCAACTATATTAAATTTGCATAAAACTCCTTAGTTAGCAGCCCAGTCTGAGCTTGCCATTTTGGGTAAACTACCTGTTGTTTCTCGATAGTTTTCTTGCAGTAGCTGCAACATACTTGCCTAGCTTGCTCAGATGCTCTGTTTTAGTTCATGTTATTATGCTTGCTATTTCTATTATGTTGCTATTTCTTTCACTATCACATTTATTTGGACTCTCTGAAGCAGAAATTAAGTCTTTGGTTAATTCAGCCCATGTTAGCAAACTATTTCTATTTTGAAATTGAAATAGATTTTTGGAAATGAATGGTGGAGATTTGTCTAGTACATGTGGTCCAATGAAATATGTGGATGTGATTGGTTTGACCAAATTTTATTTTGAAATAGAAATAGTCTGTCAAAATGGGCTCAGTCTCAGCACTTCTGTCAGATATACCAACATCTTCCCTAAATTTTGCAGATCTCTTAGTTTACCTCTTCCAAGTCAAGAAACATTGTCCAGGCATTCATTTTTAGGTCCAAATGGTCTTCGTGTTCAGTGGCGGGGGCCTAGTGCTGAAATGAAGGTAAATATATTGGACCTTCTTTTCTTCCTTTGGAACCACTCTTTCATATTTAAGGAAGTTGTGCACTCTCCCTCTCGTTGATCTCTACTTTGGTTGAATAATTTTTAAATAAATTCATGCACGCAGGTTAACTATCCGACAAATATTGTCCACGACTTGAGTGAAATTTCTAGGTAAGAATACTATCCTGCTTAAATGTTGGCCATCTTTTTCTCCTTGATCCAGTAACTTATATGATTTTCTCTTTTATTTGCTGCCTTATTGTTCAGAAGTAAAATGCCCACCACATGTGATGGCATTTGAAAATGGCTCACCATAATAACTACTGAAAAATTGATCTCTTGGCTGGGATGTGTTTTCGTCCGTGTCCGTATTATAGATGTTATACGTATATTTATACATGTATATATATTTATGTGTTTACTGTGTGTTAATTGCTCTTAACACTTCAATATTGTCACTATGTTTTAGCCTGAATCAGGTTGGACAGCATGAAACCATTTCGGCAAAAGATAATGATTCAGAAGTGGAAAAATCAGCTATGGAGTCTGTTCTATCTTTAGATGACGGCAGATGGCTACATCCTACTGAGTATTCTGGTTCTACAGTCAAGGAGACGACGAATGAGAATTATGAGTATGGAGTTATCAGGCAACCTTCCCCCCCTCCTGTTCTTGCACAAGTGCAGCCAGATATTCTTCCTATCTCTCCATCAAGAGTTGCTGATCCAAGACCTGGTCCGCCACTTTCTCAGGATGGATTGCCCAGTTCCAATTCCTACCAAGATCTTCACATTGTAAGTCTGTTTTGATACTTGAAAATATTAAATAATAATTACACAATTGCCTGAGATCCTCTTTGTAAAGTTCCAGTTTTTCATTATTTTCAAATGACGTAATGCATTTGTTTTTTCCATTTCACCAAATATGATGCCCGGTTCTTTTGCTGGTAATGCAGCCAGTGAAGATGATGGAAGATTTTTTGAAATTGGCACGAGAAAACACGAGAAAAAATTTAGAAACCTGTGGTGTTCTTGCTGGTTCACTAGTAAGAATTTCAGTTCACCTTCTTTTCATATTGATGGAAGAATGATGGCTTACTTTAATAATTTCATTTGTGTCCTGTCTGATATGTTGCTCTTGACTTGACTGCAGAGAAACAGAGTATTTCACATTAGTACTCTCATAATTCCGAAACAGGAGTCTACTTCAGATTCGGTAATAATACCATTTATTTAAGCTGCATTCTTCCACTCTTTTTAACTTCCGTTCCCCACCCCAGCCACCCCCAACTCCCCACATACACAAAATAATAAATGTGTCTGCATTTATCTGTACCGTGCAGTATCTTGCTAATTTAGAACTTCAATCCTAGAAATTTGAACCACAAATATTTGCTTATGAAGTATTGGAAGAGCAATACCTTTTTAGAGCATGTTCTTGGGAGCTTTATCCGAAAGGAGAATGTGTGGTGGAGATGTAAAGAAAGATTATTGGAAAGTGTGATTTTATTTATTTATTTGTTTATTTTTGGGGAGAATATGTGGTTGGTATTGATTTGATAAATTTTGATTTTGATAAAGCTCCAAAGAACAAGCTCTTAAAAGATAACTTAGAAGTTATTAACATTGATATTAGGAGATAGTTGTGTTCTTTATTTTGTTAAACATGGTAGTACAATGAAAAGTCTCCTCTTTCCCTTGATAAGAATCTGCCCCTAATTTGGATTTTGAGAAATATGATATTCTAACTGTAATTAAATATATTTATGTCTATGTGATAGTGTACTTGTAAATGCTCATTATTATCTTCAATAATCTAATTTAGCTACATTGTTGGAATGACTTCTGGTGGACACTTTCTGACAGATCACTAACAATATTCTGATTGATCTTTTAATTTTATTAATAATTTCAGTGTCAGACATTGAATGAAGAAGAAATTTTTGATGTTCAAGACAAGCGTTCCCTTTTCCCACTGGGGTGGATTCATGTAAGTTTTTATGCACTCTGCTTGTACCTTTTGCCTTCATTTCTCTCATGGAGTCTCATACTACTCTTTGGCTTTCTTTTCTATAGTCAATCTAAAGGATTTTGAAAGTAAGAAGACTAAATTAGGGTTTTTGGTCCCTTTTCATGATTGGTATTGGGACAGCATTTTATGACCATATTTAATATGATGCTTTGCACAGTTAAACATAAGGTTGTTGTCAGCACATGCTGTTCATCTCCTTTTCTGTTTACTTTTTGAATTGATGCCTTTTGAAAATGTACTCCATTTGAGATGATGAGCTCTCTATTGGTGACTTAGCGTATGTTTGCATTCACATAAAAATGCATTTGTATGTGAAATAAGAGAGAGAGAGAGAGAGAGAGAGAGAGAGTGTGTGTGTGCACTTTAATAGTAGAGATTTGTGTAGTACAGTTGGGTCCCACGAGATCTGTGGATGTGATTGATTTGACTAAATTCAAATATGAAAAAGTAGTAGAAAGTAAGAGAATACGCAAATGGGGTATATCTCTCTTCAGTAGTTTGCTATCCTTGACTTCATCCTTCCATAAAAAGCTTTCTTTTCTAGATCTAGTGCACTCATGCATTTACATGCACAATTTTATTTCTGCACACTTGTCTTTTTCTTGCATCATGATATAGTGGTTTTCACATACACAAAAACGATAAATGTATTTGAGAACTCGAAGATTTTTCTTAAATACCTTGTTATATTTTATTATCTCACAACTTTATTCTTGATTTTGCAGACACATCCAACTCAAACTTGTTTTATGTCTTCAGTTGATTTACACACTCATTACTCATACCAGGTAATTACAGAAGAGTGTTATATACTAATGTTCTTAACTTATGCGGTTGCCCAAGGTTGCATTTTAGCAGTTGAGAAGGGAATGGATAAGGTACACGTTGATATGTGAACATACAGGGGGAGGAAGGGCCAATTAAGCATGCTATGCAGTTTCTGTTCTATGAAAACTTCCCTTGGAACTTATTTATCTCTTTGCATTCTTTCCTTTCTCATAGCCAGTTTTAGCACTATCTCAAGGGTGTGTATGGAAATGATATTTCAGGAATCAATATTTGGTCATAGTCATTCTAAACCATGCATTCTTTGAAAAATCGTTTTTCACGTCCGTACTACTTTCTAATCACACGTTCTCAGGTATACATGTATACAGATATACATATACATATATATATATATATATGTATGTGTATATATGTAAATGAAAACCATAGATGCCTTAGATAATCGAGGCCATTTGCAGAAACAATTCTATGTTATTCTTGTACTCTAATAAAGGTTACATTGGATTATTTTTAGGTCATGCTGCCAGAAGCAGTCGCCATTGTGATGGCTCCAACTGACACATCCAGGTAAAGACAGATACCTCCTAATCATCTGACCTTAGTTTAATAGTTGTTATGGAGTTCATTCTATATGCTTGAAATTTTATGTTCTTGGAACCTGATTTTTCTAGCTTTTGCTGAATAAAAATCTTATCCGAACCTGATACTAATATCATACTGATGACTTCATCTCCTTTCTCAAAATTTAATGTGTGATGGTGCTAAATAATATGTTAGATAAATGGGAATAAGTGTGCATAAGAGTTTTCTATCATCACTACTTTCCTTCTTGTTTTAGTAAGATATCACTAGTTTCCTTTAGAAAAGTGTCCACAAATGAATGTTTCATTCGTTGGATTCTGTACCTTTGATTCATGAATATACAACCTCTCTTGAAATTCTTCTGTAGGCAATACTGTCAAGTCTAACATCTCTGCATTCTATGTTGATTTTCTAATATGCCCATTTATGAATTACTGTTGTGTAGCGCTCTTCTTTTTTTTTTTTTTTTTTAATTGGTCTGATATGGTGGTATTTTTGTATTATCTCGTTTGTTGCAGTCCTCATGGAATATTTCACCTTTCTGATCCTAGTGGTGTTTCTGTTATTCGGAACTGTCAACAGCGTGGTTTCCATCCTCATGAGGAGCCTGAGGACAGAAGTCCCATATATGAACATTGTTCCCATGTTTATATGAACCCCAAGTTGGTGTTTGACGTGATAGATCTTCGGTGAATGACTAGTGCAATTTGGGGAAATCTTTTTTTTTTTCTATAAAGAAGCAATATATTTGATGAGAAGGAAAATGTATACGTTAAAACCTTTTCCTGTCTCTTTTTATGGGGTTATGTGAATAGAAACACGCAGAAAATTTTATTCGTTGTTGGTTGTTAGAATGAATATCCTTTCTGAATTGTGATGTATGTACACTATGACGGACAACAGGGTAGCTGAGGCACTTGTAAATCTTCAGGAGGACATCAATGAAAATCACATTTTACTTTATTTGAAAATTGAAAATCTCCGCTTCACGGTAACATGATAAATCTTGTCCTTGTACATTAGATCATTTTAGAGTCGAAACTTTTTCTTTAATTTTATGCTTATTTGTGCTAAAGATTTTGTATGCTTTATTGCTTGCGTAGCTGATTCGGTTGAACAGAGATCACCATAAAACACGCCTGCCAATAAATTACAAAACCTTGATAGATATCATTACTAGAGTAGATGATGATAAGGTTGAGAGGTTGATGTAACTTTGGATAAGAAGAATCCAATTTGGAACAAACAACAAAATTCAAAGTAAGAATGCATGTATTTTATGTTAAGTATATACAAATGGTTATGATAATAAAGTGGGAGAAAGATTCAAGTTATTAACGTCATGAAAAAGCATATATACAAGCAGCGCTCTAGGCATTGCATTTAATTGTGCATTGTACAGGGCCTGGGCGCTGGACGCTGGTTGATTGATAGACACTGTGTGTGGCTTTTATTAGGCATGCACAATGGAGGAAACCCAACGAATGCCGTTGCTCATGGAAGCCTTAACTCTGGCTTCGACAGCATATGCCTTGTAAGTAATAATCCTTTGTTTCCTCTTTGATGTTGGGATCCGCCTACTCGGCTTGCGTGGATTATCCGATGCATGATCATAATAAACAAGCTGGGTGTCAGGGTTATAATGAGATGTGGTGATCATGGGGGTTGTTATTATGGGTGATTCGGGCTGCCATATCCGGTTGTTTGACGGGTAGGCCTGTGCGCAGTAGTAGTCATTCATCTCTCTCATCTTTACCGGCAGGATATATTTTTGGGGGGGGGGGGGGGGGGTTTGAAGTGGGAGCAACGAAAGTGAGAATGCTACTTCTGACTTCTTTTAAGGTAACATTAATTAAGGGGAATGTTGAACGGTTGAAATCATGTAGGGTAATTGGACAGAGCGGGGATCACCTTAAATTTCTCCTAGTCCTAAGGCAGACAGTAGGATATGGATCAAATTAGATAAATCAATGTCCTCCGTAAGTTACATGCAAGTCTCTGTTACGTACATCTGAACGCATGATGATGCTGTATCAGCAAGACTTGCGAGCGACCTCCGATGGATATTTTACTTATATTTGCTTTCGACACTATGCAATTACGACAACTTCCTATGATGCTGATGCCCAATGCATTGATGCAGTTACAAGTTACTTACTTAGGAAACTAATGCAAATTAATTCTACCGTTACAAGTTACTTGACTATGCAATTAAGAGTGGGTTAATTCTTGGAATAAGTTTCATTTTCATTAATTGTGTTTGTAGTATAAATAAAGACAAAAAACATCAGTTGTTGGCAACCTATTTCTGAATATTAACATTAACAAGTCTTTTGTAAGTATTTTCTTAAAGTGTTTTTAGATTTTCCTTAAAAATCTTGGCTCCAACGGTGTTTGGAGTATTCTTATCTCCAGATTCTTTTCCTTAAAGAATCAGATTGCTTTAAGTGGTATCAGAGCTTGTAAAGACCTGCTACTACAATTGAGTAATGGCTGGACAAGGTGAACAAGAAGCTGTGCAAGGAGTTTCCCGAGAGGAATTTCAGAATCTGCAGCAGCAATTAGCCCAATTATGCACTAGACTGAAGTAGGCTGGTCTAATAGGTGTCACCCACCTTCCAAATATGGAGCAAAGGAGAGAACATGTGCATAATCAACAAAGGAATATTGGAAATCAACACCCATATGTACAAAATCAGCAGCTGGATGAATCTTCTGACGAAGAAATTAATTTCCTGCAACAAGGCAGCCAAGAATCAACCGTAGAAATAATCAAGATATATTCAAGGATAAAGTTAGATATCCCTGAATTTACCAGAGACGAACAACCAAGAGAAGTTTTAGATTAGCTGAATGAAGTGGAAAGGATCTTTGAGTTCCTTGACTATCCAGAAAGTATAAGGGTGAAGTTGGTGGCTATAAGACGGAAGTGTTATGCTTCTTCTAGGTGGCAACAAGTTCAAATGACAAGAATGCAGTTAGGAAAGGACAAAATTCAGAGCTGGACAAAGATGCAAAGAATGATTTCAAGCCAATTTCTTCTATTAAACTATGAAGGAACTCTTTTTGAGTAGTACCAATCTCTTCAGTAGGGAGCACGCACTGTTCGAGACTATACAAATGAATTTGAAAAGATGAAAACACGGGAACAACTTGTTGAAACTGAAGTTCAGGTGATATATCGGTATTTGATAGGATTGAGGCCAGCTATCAGAAATTTGGTGGAGCTGCAGCCTTCTTGGACATTGGCTAGTATTATCCAACTGGCCATGAAGGTTGAAAGCCAACAAAAAAAGCCTAGCATTCATTATTCTCAACTTGAGAAAGATAAAGGCCAATTTAATACTGATGCAACTCAAGACAGCAGTGGAATAAAGTCCTCAACGTTTCCAAATCATGAGCGAAATTTTACTGCAACCACTAGTTCACAAGGTCGAAGGTAATGAAGAGGTCGAGGACAAGGTTTCGGAGGTAATGTTTTAGGGAAGACATAATCAGCCATCTCAATTTGTTGGCAGAAGAACAATATGCTATCAATATGGAAATGATGGACAGATCTTCAGAACACAAGAAAATGAATAACAATTTATTGGCTAAGGAAGAAGTCATTGATCCTAGCCATGAGAAAGATCCTGTAACAACATTTTCAAAACAAAATGTAACATCAATGGACGACTTTGCAATGTCATCATTGATGGCGGAAGTTGCGAAAATCTGGTGTCTCAAGAAATGGTGATGAAGCTGAACCTTGAAGTTCAACCTCATCGAAAGCCTCATCGCATAGCATGGTTCACGAAAGGATGTGAAATAAAGGTTACTCATCAATGCCTTGTCCCTTTATCTATTGGGAAATCTTATTTAGACAAAGTTTTATGTGATGTGGTGGATATGGAGACATGCCATTTACTATTTAGTAGACTGTGGCAATTTGACAATAAAACTATCCATTATGGAGAAAAGAATGTTTATGCATTCTACGAAGATAGAGTTATAGTCGTACTTGCTTCAGTGAAGGAAGAAGACTTCTCTAAAGCTATGGATGAACATTCCTATTTGGGCATGCGGGAATCTTGGCTGAATTGGAAGAGCAAGGAGTTGCTTATGTTCTATTGACAAAAAAAGAAAAAAGGGACTAGCAAGCAATACCTGCTGAGATGTGCATACTTATTGGGGAATTAGAAACTGTTTTCCCATTAAAATTACTCTCGGGTTTGCCTCCTAATAGGACTATTTAGCATTATATTGATTTAGTTCCGGGAGTAAATCTTCCAAATTTACCACATTATCGAATGAGTCCAAAAGAACATGGGGAACTCAAGACACAGGTTGAAGAATTGCTGAAAATGTGGTTTATTAGGAAATCAATGAGCCCATGTGCAGTTCCTACCCTCTTCACTCCAAAAAAGATGTACACGAAGAATGTGTGTCGATAGCTGAGCTATTAACAAGATTACCATCAAATACAGATTCCCAATCCCAAGGCTTGATGATATATTGGATATGTTGCATGAAGCTAGGGCATTTTCCAAAACTGATCTCAAAAGTGGCTACCACCAAATCCGGATTCGTGAAGGTGATGAATGGAGAACAACATTTAACACCAGAGAAGGGTTATATGAATGGAGGATAATGCCTTTTAGTTTATCAAAATGCTCCTTGCACATTCATGCATTTGATGAATCAAATTCTAAAGGCATTCATTGGAAAGTTCGTTATTTATTTCAACGACATCTTAATCTATAGTCATGATAAAAGATGATCATTTGCCGCACTTGTGGGAAGTTCTTGTTGTTTTGCAAGAAGAACAGTTTTATGCCAACCTAAAGAAATGTCAATTCATGACGAGTTCTTTGCTGTTTTTGGGATATATCATCAGTTTTAAGGGAATTCAGGTGGATAAAAGTAAGATTGAAACCATAAAAAGCTGGCCAACACCTTCTACAATCGCTGAAGTTCGAAGTTTCCATGGCCTAGCCTCATTTTATAGGCGTTTCATCAAGAATTTCAGCAGTATAATGGCCCATGTTACTAATTGTTTGAAAAAGGGCAGAGAAGTCTACTGAAGCTGAAAAAAGTTTCAAACAGATTAAAGGAAAGCTTATTTAAGCACCTATCTTAGCATTACTTGATTTTGAGAAGATGTTTGAATTGGAGTGTGATGCATCTGGAATCGAGAGTGGTGCAGTACTTAGTCAAGAAGGGAGACCAATATCATTTTACAGTGAGAAAATGAATGACACTAGGTGAACGTACAACAATTATGATCAAGAATTCTATGCTATTTATTCAAGCCCTCAAACATTGGCAGCGTTATCTAGTGCAAATGGAGTTCGTTTTATATTCAGACCATGAAGCATTGAAGCATATCAAGAGTCTAAAGAAACTGAACAAAAGACATGCATGTTCGGTTGAATTCTTGCAACAGTTACCTTTCTAATTCGGCGTAAATCTGGAGCTAGCCACAAGGTAGCATATGCACTTAGCCAGATGACCATTTTATTGACACAAATGAGCTTTAATTACCAATGAAATGTTTGATTCTTTCAAAGAGCTCTATTCTATTGATCATTTTTTGCCCCAATTTGGAGGGATTGTTGCAGTGGGCAACAAGGTAATTATTTAATTCAAAATGGTTTCTTATTCAAAGGTAACCACAGATTGCTCTTTGAAGGAAATGATCATTCAAGACATGCATGGTCGAGGCTTAGGTGGACATTTTGGTCAAGATAAGACATATTCCATGATTGAACAAAAGTTCTTTTGGCCTAAGATGAGGAGAGATGTTCATAACTTTGTGAGAAGATGTCATGTGTGCCAAGAATCGAAAGAAAGCGCACAAATACAGGCTTATATACACTATTATCAGTACCAACAACTCCTTGGAAAGACATAAGCATAGATTTTGTGGTGGGATTGCCTAGAAGAAGTCAGCGTAGTATGAATTCTATCGAGGACTGTGTAAACGGCTTTCGGTCCCGGGTTTTTGAAGGACCAAGACCAGACCAAACATCTTCTGTTCGGTCCCGGTCCAGATCTCAAAAATGGCAAGCCCAAACGATTTATGTCCCGGTTCGGGTTTGGCTAATGAATTCAGTTTTTTCGGGCTTTTCCGGGCTTGTGAAAATTTTTTTCTATAGATTTAGTAACGTAAAAACACATATAAACAATGTTTAGAACAAACAAATAGAATGGCTTTATGTGCAACAAAAGTATTAACATACCTCCGTTAGGTAGAAGTACTAGACTTACTTGTATTTCTCATTTTTTTATTTTAACAAATCTAAAATTATTAAACATTTGAAATATGTATCCTAAATTGGGAAATAAATGTAAAAATCATAAATATTATATCTACTTTATAATTTTAATAATTTTATGATACAATTTTGATATTTTCAAAAGGCAAAAGATGGATAATTCCAACTTTATTATATATTTATGGGGATTAAATATTACAAAAATGATATAATTGTCAAAAATAATTGTTCTTGACTATTGTTTAAAAAATAATATAATAATAATTATTTTTAAAGAAATTTATTGGCCAAAAAATTTCAACTTGAAAAAGAAATTTAGTGGTATTGCTTTAACTTTTTAATTGTCCCATATTGAAAGTTTTGTAAAAAAGCAATATGATTGGAGCTTATAAATAAGATGGGTCTTTGTGCAAGTGACTATGTAAAGGAAATTTTGTGGACTTTGAGGCAAATTAATAATTGTTTTGGTCCTTTATATTTAGTTTTAAGTTTAAATGATTGTCTCACATTGAAAGTTTTGTAAAAAGGTAAAATAATTGGGGCTTATAAATAAGATGAGCCTTTGTGCAAGTGACTATGTAAAGAAAATAACTTTGATTATTGCCTTTTGGGCATTATGAAAAGTGAAAATCGGGTTTCAATTTATATATTTAAAAAAAAAAGAAAAAAAGAAAAAAGTCAACTGGTCTTTGACCGGGTTTCCGGGTTTTCAAAAGAAAACCCGGGACCGGACTGGACCGGACCGGTCATTTTGGCCCCAAAGCCCGGACCGGGACCGGCCCGTTCGGTCTGGTTTAAACAGGTCCTAGTTTTTTTACACACACCTAATTCTATCTTTGTGGTTGTTAATCGATTTTCCAAGATGGCTCATTTTATTAGTTGTAAGAAGACTAGTGATGCATCAAACATAACTTCTCTTTACTTTTGAGAAGTTGTACGTTTCCATGGCATTCCAAAGTCAATCACTTCATACCGAGATTCGAAATTTCTATCTCAATTTTAGAGGACATTGTGGAAGAAGCTTTGTACTAAACTCCAATATAGTACATCCTATCATCCTCAAACGGAGGTGATCTATAGAAGCTTGGGGAATCTACTAAGATGTTTGGTTTGTGAAAATTCCAAACAATGGGAGGCTGTGATAGTGCAAAATGAATTTGTATACAATTACTCTAAGAATCAGACTGCTGGAATGAGTCATTTTGAGACTGTTTATGGCAAGCAGCCAGTTCATTTCTATGACTTAATTCTCTTGCCATAAACAAGAAAAAGTCATCTAAAAGGAGAAGAAATGGCTCAAAAGATGCAGCAACTGCATAAGGAGGTCAGATTGAAGATTGAGCAATCCAATGTTAAGTACAAACAACATGCAGATTTAGGGAGACAAGCTAAATTTTTCAAAGAAAGATATATGGTGATAGTATTCCCACGGAAGGAAAGATTTCCAACTGAGTCTTATTCTAAGCTAAGCAAAAAAGAAGATTGCTCCATACAAGATCATCAAGAGAATTGGAGAAAATGCTTATCAAGTCGACTTGTCTTAACATATGGGTATTGATTCAACCCTTAATGTCTCAGATCTTTATGAATAACATGGTAAAGACAAAAATGGTCATGATGCTAAACTCGAGGACGTGTTTCTCTGAAGGATGGGAATCGATGCAGTTACAAGCTACTTAATTAGAAAATTAATGCAAATTAATTCTACCGTTACACTTCACTTAATTATGCAATTAAGAGTGAGTTAACTCTTAGAAAAGTTTCATTTTCATTCATTGTATTAGTAGTATAAATAGAGACAAAAAACATCCGTTGTTGGCAACATATTTATGAATATTAGCATTAATATCAAGTCTTTTGCAAGTATTTTGTTGAAGTGTTTCTAGATTTTCTTGACTCCAATGGGTATTTGTAGTATTCTTATCTTTAAAGAATTTGCTTTATGCATGAACGCCCTGTCTCCTTAGCTGCACATTGGTACATTTTAATTAAGCTGTTGTGACCTTATCGTTGGTAATTTGGACAACAAAGTAACAATTATAGGTCCTACAAGTGTCGTTGCCACTTGCCTCCTAATGTGAAAATTGTACACGTGCTCTAATAATAATAATAATAATTACATATATCCTACATATATACAAATATATTCTCCAAAGTTACCGTTCTTTAGAACAGTGTGTTTACTATTTTACCCCTACCTGCAGACGTGTTCATTTACGATTTTACGCCCCCGCAGAAACTGAGTGGCTCAGCGTGGTGTTGCTTATGTCTCTCCTCTCTGCGTTTTCGGGTCGTTCTGCTCCTCCTTAGGAAAACCATAATCTACCATGACATTAGCCACCGCGTAGGGGACATGTGATATAGAGCTGGGTTGATTTAAGTCTCTGCTTCTTATGATTTCGGTTTCTGATTTTTGTGTGGGTTAGTGAATTTCTTTCTTCTTTTTGTTAATCCATTGAGGTTTATTCTGGCACTTTTGTTCTCTTGTTTCGGTCTTAGATTTTTGCTTCTGTTAACCCTCGTTACCTCTGGTAGTTCTGGGTCTACACAGCCATCAATTACTGGTAATTAAGGCAAATTCCCCAATTACGCCCGCAGGACCGTTGTTCGAGGAATTTAATTGAGACAAGAAAAATAAAAGAACGAAGACAAATTTATGGACTGTCAAAGATTTCCACTATATGATTAAAGTCGCTACAACCATATAGAATTTTCACTCGTCAAAACCCATCCCCCAAGTATTACAAGAAAAATATAACAAACTTTATCGCATCTACCAATTTCTACCCTTTGCCTAACCCGCGAAGAATTAAAGAAATTCCAAGACGCTACACTACTATTTTTCTTCACAAGACTCTCTGACCCGACCCAAGTGACACCGAGAAAATTACCCTGAGTTTTACCACACCTAATTTTCTACCCTTCGAACAAACCACGAAGAGTTGCAAGAAAACTTTTCAAGGTGCTAGACTCACCAATTTTTCACTCAACTCGCTTGTACCACTTGTGTATAAAAAAAAGAAGAAAACATCTCTATTTATAGGCTTCGTTTCCTTGGAAGACAAGACAATCCTTCTATGATTTGGATTCCTTTTCCTCCTAGGATTCTTCTTCTTTCCCTTTCCTTTTCCTTTTCAACTTTGGATTATTTTTGGCAACAAACCCAACAATCTCCACCTTGCCAAAATAAGCCAAAATCTTCATCTTCTCCAATCTTGTACACAATATTTGAGAAATTATCAGGCAAGCATTTGACACACTTTGACAGTCCCATACTCCACCACATGAGTATATATAACCACTTAGAATTAACAACAATTCCAAGCATTTCATCGGCTCAATGTCGAAATAAACGTGCTGATATTTGTGGTGCAACTCTCTTGTTGGCTTTCCAGAGAGCTCATCAGCCATCGACATTACTACAACCACACACCCTGAATCACGCCAACCAATGCCCGTGTGTAAATACAACCGCTATAAGTAACACACATCCTTTACCATGGCACCTAGCGACACGCCATGGGGATGCACTCACATACTTCATAGCACATCTCCACCGCCCTCACACCAAGAGAGTCGAATTGTCCAAATCTGAATAGTAGCTGAACCTACTCCAACTGGACAATGTTTTCTCACGTGATTAGTTAGTCTACAACAC
>CAVNYN010277063.1:18416-79357 GCA_963692815.1 Nyctanthes arbor-tristis
GGGGGGGTTGCATTGGGAATTTCTCTTCTTCATTTTGCATTTATAGACCAAACAGGGGAAGGGAAAAGTTATATACTTTCTCTTCTTTTCTGCCTAGAATAATCAGAAGGTTAATTAATTATTACGAGGAAATGATGATTTTACAGCTATTTATGGTGCAACTCTCTTGTTGGCTTTCTAGAGAGCTCATCAGCCATCGACATTACTACAATCACACACCCTGCATCACGCCAACCAATGCCCGTGTGTAAATACAACCGCTAGAAGTAACACACATCCTTTACCATGGCATCTAGCGACACGCCATGGGGATGCACTCACATACTTCATAGCACATCTCCACCGCCCTCACACCAAGAGAGTCGAATTGTCCAAATATGAATAGTAGCCGAACCTGCTCCAGCTGGACAATGTTTTCTCACGTGATTAGTTAGTCTACAGCACCAACAAGTTGCAACAACCACCAGTCCCCAGACGATCTCATTGAGAATTTTGTATCTGCACCAACTCGCAAAGAACTAAACAATTTTTTCAAGTGCAACAAATTTGAAAAATCCCTTGCCGGATCCACCTCTCCAAATTGACGCCATAGTTCCTTCACAGCAAATATTCTATGAATATTTACAAGAACATTTCTAGCTAGATGGAGACACATCCTGGTTCCAGTCTTCAAATATAAATATTCCCAATCACCATCGCTCATACTAGCTCCAGCAACTTTGTCAAAACACGGGGACAGTTTTCTTTTGAAAGCTTTAAATCGTCCAACCAAAATCAAGAAATTCCAGACTTTTACTAGCCACAAGTCAAACTTGATTCTCACCACTTCGTATGCCATATTTTTCTTGTGCTCCACCTCGAACAAAACCTGACTCTCTGATACCACTGTTGGGAATTAAGGCAAATTCCCCAATTACGCCCGCAGGACCGTTGTTCGAGGAATTTAATTGAGACAAGAAAAATAAAAGACGAAGACAAATTTATAGACTGTCAAAGCTTTCCACTATATGATTAAAGTCGCTACAACTATATAGAATTTTCACTCGCCAAAACCCATCCCCCAAGTATTACAAGAAAAATATAACAAGCTTTATCGCATCTACCAATTTCTACCCTTTGCCTAACTCGCGAAGAATTAAAGAAATTCCAAGACGCTACACTACTATTTTTCTTCACAAGACTCTCTGACCCGACCCAAGTGACACCGAGAAAATCACCCTGAGTTTTACCATACCTAATTTTCTACCCTTCGAACAAATCACGAAGAGTTACAAGAAAACTTTTCAAAGTGCTAGACTCACCAATTTTCCCCTCAACTCACTTGTACCACTTGTGTATAAAAAAAGAAGAAAACATCTCTATTTATAGGCTTCGTTTCGTTGGAAGACAAGACAATCCTTCTATGATTTGGATTCATTTTCCTCCTAGGATTCTTCTTCTTTCCCTTTCCTTTTCCTTTTTAACTTTGGATTATTTTTGGCAACAAACCCAACATCAATCACAGGTGCTTTTTTCCATCGTTTTTGCTTTGTCTAATTTCATATTTCAGAGTTCTTGTTCAGGTTTCGCATTTTGTTTGTAGTTTCTATAGATAGCGATTGAAACTCAGCTCCCTAAATGATCCTTTCAACTTTCAGTTGGTGTAGGCTAGACTTAGCATTTGGATTTGCTAAATAATTAGAATGAAACCTAGAGCTTTGAAGGTGTTTGACAGATTGTTCCAATGAAATTACTCGATTATTAAATTAATTAATTTCGGGTAATTTTCTGCTCTATTGGTTCTTTTTTTGCAAAAAGACACTTCGTTCTCTGTCAATCACTCTTATGCTTGGAGCTGCCTTTTTTAACTATAATTATTTGCTTTTCCCTTGATTTGATAATACCTATTTTAGTTCTGCAGATACATACGTTGTTGAAGAAGAAAGGAGCTTGTTGTTGTATGCAAGGAACTACTTGTTCAAGGCCTTTAGTAAGGAACTTTAGGCCCATCTTTTCTTCTGAAGGAAGATGGGGTAATTCCACGAGTACTTTTTCTCTCTACCCTACTCCCCTGAATGGACTTAATTTTTTTATTTTATTTTTTTCCTATGAAAGGTGAATGGACTTAATTAATGATTTTATAATTGAAATTTTATGACAGTTGGCACAATGACTTCTAAAAAATGAGTAAATAATGATGCTGATGAAGCACATATTGAGAAGGAGAATGTGGAGTCCATCTCTTTCAAGTTTTGTTGTTTCTAAAGTTTTGTTTCTAAAGTTTAAGTGTTAAAGTAAGTTTTTTGTTTCCCTTTTCTCTATGTGGAAATGATGATTTTTTTTTTGCAAGTAATGGGTTCTTTCATTTGGTGCTAAATTTACATATTGAATTCGCACCAGTGCTCTCTGATAATGCACACAATGCATTGTAAGTTTGACAGACTTTCTCATACGCTTGTAGAACTATCCTGGCCATTATCATTTCTATACAATTTTGTTTATTCCGATGCCTTTTGTAAGTTTGCATTTCCACTGTAAAGGATGATATAATTTAAGGGGGTTATATGATTTTTATTTTCTAAGAATTGATTTCGTGATTAGTTACTTTTTAGAAGAGTGTATGGTTGAAAAGTAATGAAAAATTAAGAATCTACGTGCAAGATTATTTTAATAGTAGATTGCGTTGTTGGAAATGAGTTTGAGTAAGAATTGATTTTGAAAAAATCAGTTCCGTGCAGGCCATAAGTCCTTTATGGAGATTTGTCTTCCTTGTGATTTGTTTATCTTTTGCTTACCATTTATCATTGATTGCTTTAAGTACCTTGCCTCTATATAAATCAAAGATCTTAGAAGAATAACATGCATGTCAAAATCTTCATTGTGGTTGCTGTTTTTCCAAGAAATAATGAACCCAAACCAATTGCATGGGGTGGATAAATAAATTATCATTCATGTTTTGCTTCTACTAGCTTTTGTGGATGATGATCCGTGATGACAACTTGAAAAGATTTGCTTTGATGTATTAGGCAAACATGGCAGAAATTGGGTGCTAGCCACTAGAAGAAGCAATGCGGAAATATATTAATGTTGTTACCATGATCTTTGCTTTTAATAGAAATCTGCATGCATTTTTCTTGACAATTGGCATTAATTTGTCCCTCTATGTACTGATGGCAGAAGAATAGAGGCGAAGAGAGCAGTGATCCACTGCATGCAGGCTCCAAGGAACCTATGTGACCTATATTTAGTTCCCTTATGTGTGAGGAGGAACCTGGAAATGAATTGTAAATATCTTGAACTTCCTTTATATACTTGAGGTTCTCCATTTTGCTGATTGTATTTCTTCTGAAGCATGTATCATCTTTATTTTTACTGTTGTCTATGAGCATCTAGAACCCAGTCCTTGCATTCCATATATCACATCCTTTTCTGGTGACACAATTCAGCTTCTAATTGCTTTTGCTTTGAAATCTTCAAGCTCATCATGATAAACAGGAAAGCAAATCTCTATTTATTTTTTGTTTTTTTTTTTGCCTTTTCATGCACATTGGCCACAACGGGGAAGATGAGAGGAACAGGGAAGGGTGGGGTCATTTTAAATGTCATTTCTTACATAAATGGCTATGTCCAATATTGGAACTAATAACACCAATATTGTAGAGTACACTAAAAGCTGAATTTGTAAAGTATCACTTAGTAACCTTCTAGATTTTTTTCCCTCAGTTTAATCCACTGAAATGGAGAACTAGAATTGAAATATTTTCCTGTCTCATTTTCAGAGAATTGGACGCTCTACATGTACATCATATAATCTTCTTTTTATGATTAGTTAACTTGGTTATTTCACTAAAACAGATACCATCTTAGCTAATCAAAGGAAAGCATACCAAAAGAAAACTTTGTTCGATGAATGCACCATCTCGTAGTGTCCTCCAATGTATTCCTTATTACTTATCTATGTTAATTATGTTAATGCTTCAATATTATTTTATACTAACTAAATTATTGAATTATACTAAACCATTCACGTGGATTCTAGCAAAAAATGAAACAAAACACGTGCAACGCAGGAGATGCTCACTAGTGTGTGTGTGTGTGTGTGTAAGGAATAAAGTCTGCGGTACCTTTTACTGCATTTTTCCCGCTAAAACTATATCTTAAGTGAGGTCATTTCAGAATTTTTTTACATGTTAGGTAAATAATGTGGTAAATTATAGATTAATATTTCCCTATTTTTTAAATTAATTAGAAATTATGATCCTTACCTATTCTTATTTTCAAGAATCTTTCTTAAAGATTTTGCAAATCCTTTATGATTTATTGTCTTTGCTAATCGACAGTTGGGATCTCACAAATTTGAGATTTCTATTATGATGCATCTTATCTTCTTAAATATATTTTGTTGAATTAATCTATATTCAAAGTTTTTTTATTTTTTAATTCAAATTTTTTTTAATATATATATATCTTATCTATGAAGTATTTCGTAATCTATGTTAGAGTATTTCTTTTTTAGCTAATTCATTAATTTTTAAATATTTTTTATCTAATTTTTATCGAGTCGTTATTACGTTACTTCTTTTATATATAATAAATATGATTTGATTAACGTAGCATAGTTTATTTTCGTTACGGTATAATCATAGAGAAAAATAAAATATTTAATTTCCTAAGAATGACGCCCAGGCCGTGATCGGGTATGCTACACCCGTTACCTTATCCATCAAAAAAACATTTTCATCCCCACTTAAATCGGGGACGGGTTAGGACGGATAATGCATATTACCGATTTATTGGTCAATTTAAATATATTTATATATTTTTATTTTCAGTTTGGTTTAATTACACCTAACGTCTCCAACACCTTTTCATAGATTACGTCTCCAAACTTTTTATTCTACTCCTGTGGGTATCTAACCTTTCAAAAGTGTTATACTTAACGTCCCTGTTACAGATTCTGTCTATTTCTACCGTTAAAGTTAGGGGTATTATGGTAAAATATAAAAAAATAAATATTTTCATGTTTGTAAAAAAAATAAGGGGCGGAGAGGACTCTCCCCAAAGGTCCGGCAGCACACGGGGGAGACTCCCCTCGTTTTGCTGCCATTGGGGAGACCCCCCTTAAAAAAAAGGCTGCGTCGACTGCCATTTCTAGCAGCCTTTGGGGGTGTCTCCCCCCACGCTCTTTTTTTTTTTTTTGGGAAAACATTAAAATATTTATTTTTTTTTTTTTGTATTTTACCATAATATCCGTAACTTTAAAGGTAGAAATAGACGGAATCCGTCACGTAGATGTTAAGTGTAACACTTTTAAAAAGTTGGGGACCTACATGAGTATAATCAAAAGTTGGGGATGTAATCTATGAAAAGTTGAAAAATTAAGGGCGTTAGGTGTAATTAACCCTTTTAGTTTTTGTCTAATAAATAGTATTATAAACACTAAAATTATAATTGAAATCACTAAGTTTTCTTAATAAATTTTATCATCTTTTTACTCTTCAAACCATTAGAATTTTTAATAAATATTTTTATTTTTGTCAAAAAATAGTTCAACAGGTCGGGTACGAGTAAATATTATCATAACCTTAATTCCCCGGCATATTGTTAAGTCGGGTCAATTTTCTTTATCTCATTCCCGACCTAAATACCCATTTAGTCTGGTATTCCTCTTCTTACTAGGATCGAGTACCTGTGAGTATCGAGTTTGGTAGGTTTTTTCAACTCATACTAATGTCACTTGGTAGCATCCATATCGAGTAAGCATATAATAACTATTAGTTAACAACAATATAATTAAATCATTACAGTTCAATATAACTAATCATACATTACTTAACATTTTTTACTAATATAGTAATAATAATAATGGGAAAATAATTATACGTTGGTGGTGGTGATGATGATGATAATAATAATAAATAATTACATGTGATCATCTGACATGAGGAGGGTTATTGCTAAGTTTAAAGAGAAAATGCGTACAGTTTCTGTACTCAAGTTTGAAGATGAGCCAATATATTATTATTATTATTATTATTATTATTATTATTATTATTACTACTACTACTACTATTAGAATTTTCACACGTACGTTGTACGTGATCTAAAAATAATAATAATAATAGTAATTTTAGGGAGACATATTTATCTGGTATGAAAAAATGACATGTCTAGTTATCAATCATGTATCGAATGATTGTAGGCCTTCAATATTAATATAGTCAGGCAAGTCATATATTAATATTATGAGAAATAAGTTTTTATAACTATTCTATCATATTTAGATTTATTTGTCGGTAACACTTTTTACACCAGTTAATTCTTTTTTCCCTTTATACAGTGCGTATAGGGGACGGGAGGAGAACTGATATCAGTTATTCATGTCAGACAAATATTTCTCCATATAATTACTCTAATAATAAATGTCAATGAATTTTTATACAAAAATTTAATATAAATTATTAATACAGCCAGGTGAGTCATATTAATATTATGAGATATAAGTTTTTATAACCACTCTATTATATTTGAATTTATTTGTTGTTAACACTTTTTGTACTAGTTTATTCTTCTTCTCTCTCTATCTCTCTCTTTTTTTTTTTATAGAGTAGGTATAGGGGAGGGGAGGGTATGTGTGTTCTAACCCAAGACCTCCTATCTAAAATGTGAGAAATCTAACTATAGTAGCATTTATTTGAATTACAGCACCAGTTAATTATATATATAAACAAAAATTAATTGTGATGATTCAATAAAAATAAAATATTTAATAAAAATTGTTGAATAACTATTACAATGCAACTGTATCAAAATTCGGTTTATCTCTTAAATAAATAATCCAACTCCAGATGCAGAAGACTTAAATTGTTCCATAGGAAATTATCAAAAAAATCCAATTTAATTATAAAATTGCAAATTGAAGTACTACAATTTTAAAAAAAAAAAATCAATTTGATTATTGCACTACAATAACCATATAAAAATTTCTTCAAAAATTGTTAAAAATTGAAATTTACAATTAAGGTTACAGATTTTTAGAAATTTTTTAGTTTAGATATGTGCTATACTTGTATTTTCGAATCATAAAAATTACTATGTGTTTTTTTTGAAATAGAACTCCCAATTAATTTCGTGCTCGGTTTGATAAGTGACAGATCCCTAATTCAAAATATTTGGCTAAAGAAACCAATGTGAATTGAGGATCGGATATGTGTTAATAAAGGAAAAAGTAAATATTATTTAATTAATTAGTGTAACAATCTCAAAAAAAAAGATAAAATAAAGTACAAAAAAGGAATTAACTAGAAATCTTAAAGAGCCAGAAATCTTACAGAGCCGGAAAATAAACAGGAAAAGTCACCCTTCTCTTATTTTATATATATATATATATATATATTATAATAATAATAAATAAAAAATAAAAATAATAAAAATAAATAGATACACTGCACTTTAGGAAGCAAAAGACAGGCTTGTGTGGATTCTTGAATTCATCATCATCAGGCAAGTTGACGGCCAATAAATTAATTGACACCAAGATGACGCATATATATATATATATATATATATATGTCTGAGCAAAAACTTGTACAATACTTGAGACGACGTCAAATTTTCGAGAGGGCACTGGGGCTGATCAAGGGAAATTATTATTATTATTGAAGTTAAGAGAGAAAAATAATAATAAATTTATTAGTAAATTCGTTCCAGGAAGAAGTAATAACTAATGAATGATCACCAGCTAGGAGTGATGATGTATAAACTTGGATCCACCAGTAGCGAGTCAGAGATGGAGATCAACATCGACTCCATCACAAAGATCAACTGTCAAACTCCCTGAATCTGATGACGACTTGGTATCAATTTGAAATCCACCAGCACGACCGGGGTATCTCATAATTCTCATAGCCGATGATAAAACTTGAGGAGGAGGAGGAGGATGAGCTGCTAGTGCATGGAACCTTGGTGCTCCGTTAATAATAGGACTAATGAATGCATGTGGATGATTCATTATCGGAACTGTCACTCCTAAACGGCGATGATGATCGTAGTGGACTCGCTTTGCTCTTTGCCGTTCCTTCTTATGTGCATTCTGATGACCCCCTAATGCCTGAGAATTGGAGAACTTTCTATGGCAATGCTGGCATTCAAATCTTCTATTAATGTCCATTACATCATGATCATCATCATTTTGCAATACTGCCACAGCCGGCGGGGCACCATGTTGACTTGTTACTGGAAAACCAAATAGCTTCATAACTGCTTGATTATCATGATTCTGGTCTCCAGGCGACGAAGATGATAAGCTACTACCACTCCAATTTTCTTCCATTCAATTGATTATTATTACATTACATTTGCAAGGCAATATATATATATATATATCGACATGATGATCGTATTTATAGACAATGTTATGAAATGAAATTAATCAGTGCAACATATTTTGACGGTATTTATTGGGATAGAACACACTCAACCCTACATGAAAAAGTAGTTGTACTGATGACTGATGATGCTTCCTACTGTTTTCTATCTGTGTATGAGTCACTAAATTCACCTGTAGATTAAAAGGATATATTTCAATTTTACAACCAATAATATCGATCGAGGCAAGCATCTGATGCATTAATAATTCACAGACTAGCTACTCTACGTTAATTAAATATCAATTTAATCGTAATTAGAAATATTGTTGCATGATTTAATTTATTCTTTAATTTGTATTAATCCTGCTAGACACAGGTTGATCAAGTTTAAATTACAGATTAACTGATCTACTGTATCAATTAAGGATGATGATGATGATGAGTATGCATTTCATTTTTCACTCCTTCCTTGCATCGAGAAATTATATCTTGTCCATATATATATAGTTTCTTGAAACAATATAATTATTATTGGGAAACTATTAATTTTATCAGCCTAGGTTTCGATCTGCCTCCCATTTGTCTCTTCTTTAATTTAGAGCCGTGTGTTATAATGATCAATATGATCACTGGGTTTCCTTGTTACTCCATATTTGAATCACAGCCAATGATTAGACACCAAAACTATATTGGGCAAATTGTCTACAAATGATGATGACAAATACCTTTTACAATCCAAGCTTTTTTATATAAGCAATTTTATCTCTGCCTTATCTTTGTGTGTTAGTACGAAATCAGCCAGCAGCACAAGTTAATTATTATAATAATTTAACTGCAACTATATATTATAATTCACTTCCACGGTGCCAATGACCTTGATGACATTCATTTACGTATGATTTTCATAGTTACAAAAAGAAGTTAGTTTGAGATAATGCTGATGGATAAATTAAAAAGCATGTGGCTTGCAATTTCTTTAATTAGAGGGGACTGGAAAATATAATATAATTGTAACGTAATGGATATAACAATCCTTTGATATGAAACCTAATTAATTATAAGATTACCTTCCAACAAGAAGGAAATGACTATTATATCTATATTGTAGTTGCTAATTTCTCTTTCCATCGTTTTCTCCCCACTACTGTTGTAATCCATGCCTGGAGGAAAGGAGTGTTTACATATATATCCTTAATATGTACCAATCAACAATCTGTTGAAGCATATAATTATACACAATATTTTTTAATTTGATCATGCATGACAGAACATGTGATTGAATGTATATTAATCAAGTACAAATAATTCTTAAGTTCCTTTTGTTATTATCCCATTTATTATGATACGACTACTTACTGTATATTAATTAGTAATTAAGCTAGTATGGCATCAGATTAATTATCCCCATTTTTCTTTTTCCTTAGAGATAAGCATGAATAATGCACGATGCAGGTGTCGACAGGAAGACATTTCTTGCTTCAATAAAAAAACAAACAACATCATGAAAAGAGACACTGGCTGGTGCTGGTGCTGATACTGATCAAGGCCTAATCCGAGGAATGGCTATAGAAGATGTGACCTTAAGGTTGACCAACATCGACCATCCGTTTCTGTACAACAATATAAGTGCTTTATCTCTATCTACAGTAGAGTACTTCTCAAGTACTATCTTGAATCCGTATACAAAATAAGGAAAAAAAAAAAATGCCTTTACCATCACGTGCGGGCTGATTAATACATGTTTCTAATTGCCGACATTTTCAAGGCTACTGGTGTGTTTCACAACTGAGCTATGTTATAATATGAATTATAATATAATATACAATATCATTTAATTGATTTTATTTTTTTTAAAAAATCAAAAAGTAAATTCAAGTCGCAATTGCTTACTTTTTATAAAAAAAAAACCAATAAAATGATATCACGTCACAGATTATAATTCAGATTATAATATAATTCTTTGCCACTTGCTCATTGACATGTACGCTTAATCGATCATGAGTTACACAATTAGGCCACATTGGGTTTGCGGTTTAGATTTTTTGTGCCCGCATACACACACAATATATATATTTTTTTGAAGAAACACAATATATATATATATATATCTAATTATTGGAGGTTTAGCGCGCCTCATGAGAAGTAAGAAGGGATTGAGTTCAACTAGCATGTGTTAGGCCATCTCCAACCAAAAAACTCTATTTTACAGTTTTACAACTCTAAAAAACCGTTTTCAAACTTTATTTTACAAAACTTCTCCAACCCATAAACTTTTAAAATGAACCCACATACTTTCCACTTCATATTTTCTATATTTTACAATATTGATAACTAATATATATTCGATAACTATAGTTTGTAGTGTTTATGTTGTTTCATGTTTCAATTGTAATCGTTCACTCTAATTGTATGTAAAAGACGTCATTTTTGTGTTATACTAGGAGTTTTTTTAAATTATATAATTTAACCAAAAAAATAGAAAACAAAGATTAAAGTCATAACAATGATACAATTAAGGAAGAAAAGGAAGATTTGACAAGATGTTAAATGACATTAAGAAAAAATAAAGTACAAAATCGTCAAAATTAGTATAAAATAGTATTATAAACCGAAAAAAAAAAAAGATAAAATAATGATTCAATGGTAGCTCCGTAAATATACATACAAATTAATATACGGAACTGCGTAAGAGCTTGTTTGATGCTCTTTATTTTACCATTTTATAATTTTACATATCACTGATTTGACATTTGATTTGATAATTATTTAATTACAAGCCCATATTTTAAACTTTTTTACATTCTCAATACACATTCTAACTCTCTTCTCATTATAAATTCTCCACATTTTAACGAATAAAGAGCATCAAACAAGTTAGATACCAAATTGAAGAACCAATTGGACGCCAAATTGGGCCAACTCACACTAAAATAGCATGGGTTGGATATGATCTTAGAGAGATGAGAGTGATTGAGGGAAAACAAACATAATAAGGTTTTTTCTAAGAAGCCAATCACTGAGCCACGGAGCCTGCGTTGGCTTCTTAAAATTTACTGACATTATACTGGATGATAAGAGATTTACAGAATCAGAGGTCCACCTAAACCTCTTGTTTACAGCCAAACTCAAAATTGCACTTTAATCAGTGCACCCCTAGAAATCAAGTATACTCTAGTAATTGATTTCTTCTTGTGCATTATGGCTCAACGATATACCCCTCCATCTCATAAAGATATATATTCCCTTCTCATTTTTCACATAATTAAAAAAAAATTATTAATTAATATTATTAGAAATATAAAATTTAAGAATATATTTCTTAATATGCCATTTGATTTATTTAATATTTTACTTTAAATTCTCTTTATTGTTGACTACCATGCATGATAAATATGTGTATTTTAAAAAACTAAAAAGTTAAATAAGAAAAGAAAAATATAATGACGGATAACAAAAGAACAAGGTATATCTTTTTGGGATGGAGAGAGTATATAATTTGTATTCCACTTAATTTGTTTTTAATTATATGTGTGTGCGTGCGCTCGTGCCTGCATTGGGATAGTAATATGATATGAAAAGTAGTATTATAATTGACGTGCAATTGATGTATTAGTTGATAAATAGAATAGAATAAATAAAAGTTATTTCAGCGCTTTTATACTTTCAAAAATCACATAAAAAATTAAAAATAAAAAGAAACTAGCTGGAAGGGCCCCTGGGTTCTGTGCAGCCTGCATGTTTAAATTGTTAGGTGATCGATGTTACTTTGGATTATTACTTTTTGTGTTTGTGAGTCACTTCCCACGTTTTCTTGTTTGCACTTTGTTACGTGATGTGGGGGTGAGCCTCACATGTTATGATATATATTACAATTACAATTGTCCCCATATATATATATAATATATATACATATATATATATATATTATATATATATATATTAAAGTGGAAGAATATTGATCCCAAATTATTTTTGAATAACCTCCACAACTAGATTTATATGGTTATTAAACTACTAACACACGGGAGTTTGGCCAAGACCCCTGTGGCCTGATGACATCTTAGTTAGATTCTTAAACGCTTAGTCAATTGTTCGATTACCCACTCCTACAATCTTCTCTGTATCAAAAAGTAAAAAACACACGGGAGCCTGTATCTAGCTTGTAATTATGATTATTATTGTTATAATTTCCAATGCATAGTCCCTTTCAAAAACTTCTTGTAAATTTTGTTAAAAAACTTCCCGCTCATATGATTCGCATGGATACATTCCGTGTAAATTCAAAATAATGACTGATGTGTATATATCATCTATGCACACCACATATATCCAAACATAGGCCACTCTCCTTTTTAACTTGTAGTTGACTTTTGTAAAGGCTAAAATGATAAAATCAACACTTTATGTTGAAGATTTTGTAAGAGTATCTTCAATAGATTCTTCAAATTTAAAGATTATTTTATGCATTTTAAATAGTATACTTTTGTAAACACTCCAAATAATTTTCTAGTTTTGTTATATACTTCTGTTTAATTTCATTTTCATTGTTATCAACAAAACAAAACAATTGAATAGAAATAATTAGTAGATTAAAAAGTTAAGAAAATACTTTTAACTTTTGCCTTTCCAAAAAAATTAATTGAGTATTTCTTGATTCTAGTGAAATTAGATATAGGTTTCCTTTTTTTTTTTTTTTTAGTAGGATGGAGGTGGCAGGAGCACAGCCTTAAGATTTTTTTTTAAATGGAACTTTAGACATATATACCTCAGAAACCGATGGGTATCAAAAATACCTGGCAATTCTAACAGTTGCAAAAATACCCTTTTTAATTCAATTATACCATTTTTTTGGGGAGAAATTTTAATTTTTCATTTCATTATTATTATTTTTTCTTTTTATTGATTTGAAATTTTATATTTTATAAACTGATGTTCACACCACCCGGTATCGACCGGCAATTGCAACCCTGAGCATCCACTAGCCTTCATACCCTCGAGTATTGATGAGAAGTCACAACTCCAAGTATCGACCAGCAGTCACAATGTCGGGTATCATCCTACCGCAACCATCTCCACCAACCACCACCATCTTCAACCAACTAGGGATGCATACCGAGTCGGCTGGCTCAGGCGGTCTGCAACCCGGCCTGCAAAAAGCCCCAGCCGGCTTGGCTCGTGGCTCGTTTATCCCGAGCCCGAGCCCGAGTCGAGCTCCAAATTTTGGGAAAGGCTTCCGATCTATCGGGCAGGCCCATTTACATGGGCCTTCCAATCTAAAAAAACCAAAAATTTTAATTATTTGTCTTGTTATCTTTGTAATAATTTAATTATTTGTCTTTTAATTTCATGTAAAGGGTAATTATATTGCCACTAGTCACTATCATTTTTATTTATCAAGATCGGACATTTTATCTCCACCACTACTATGTTTGTGTTATTTAATTAAAAAAATCGGCCGGCTTGGCTCAGCTCTGGCTTTTTAGGCTCAGGACTAAAAGAGCCCGAGCCGAGCTCGGGCCTAAATTTAGGCGAGCAGGCTCATCTCTACTCGGCTTGGCTCGGCTCGGCTTGGCTTGTTGACATGGCTACAACCAACCACTACCACCACCACCGTCAATATATAAACACCACAAAATCTACCCGCACCACCATGTTCCTTCAAAATTGCCACCACAAAAAACACCATCTCCTCTGGGAAAAAAATATATCATCTAATATGAAGACTTCGCCAAAAAATACACCTCCACCATTGCAAAATAACCAAAATAAATAGACCAAATTTCACCAGGTAAAAAAAAATACACGACCGCCATAATTGGCAAAACACACAAACATCATCAAGAATTTGAAATAGTTGCAATTTTAAAGTCATCGGTGTAACCCTCAAATCATCACCGGAATTGAAAGTCATCACCGATTAGTTGCAATCTGAAAAGAAGTGAGCTTGTGGTAACTACAAGATAACTAAATTTTGGTATGAAAGAAGAAGAAACGTTAGGTTAGGTGGTGGAAGGCAGTGAGAGAATGGAGGTGTAACTTAGTGGAAAGAGGATGATATGATTTGGGTCTACTCATTTTTTAATCAGAGCTAAAACAAGTCAAATTTAATGAGGTTTTTGAATAGTTGGTCAAAGGAGGTATTATGGAGGCCTTTTTTTACTCAAATTGAAGTATTGGAGCTCGATCAAAATTTTGAGGACTGTATTGTAAATATTGAATTTAGGGAGTTCACGGCTTTAGATCACTGAAGAATGGTAAAAGTCGATCTATTTACTTTGAGAAAGGTTGAAGGCACCAAGAATTGAGAAAAAGATGTTTTGGGCTGATTTAGTTCAAATCTGGAACTTCATGGACTTTTCAGCAAATTCTGGCACCTATTGTCTATTTACCCATTACGGGCGCAACAAAGACCAGAAACGAAGGCAGAATGCTCATTGTTTTCCATGCACCCCAATGTGCAGCCGCGCTTGAGTCGCATAGTTATACATTGCAGCCGCAATAATGACTGATGCTACCGCAATGGCCACCGAACATGCGCGCGGACTTTCCAATTTTCAAAATTCAAATTTCTTTTTCCTAGATCGGAAGAGCTTTTTTTTCCTTTCCATTTTGGCTCCAATATGTATGCAGTATATATAGGACCTTATTGCTCTTTGTATCAAAAAATTTGAACATGAATTGAGCTGAATGTGAATTCCTCTTGGAGATTATTTTCTCATCCATTTCTTTATGTGTGTGCTTCATATTTGGAACACACACAATGAACTTTAAAGGTGAAATTTCTTGTGTTTTTTCATCCTATATCTTGGGTACTTAATTCTATTACTCTTAAGGGTTAGGATTCTATTTTAGTTTGCTTGGGTTGGAGTTTCTGAGTTCAAGATAAAACCTATTATTTTACCAGTCTTTAGCTTTTTTTTGAGTGAATTCCAATCGATTGTGGGAATCAGAGGTCAATATTAATAGGATCCTCATCATTTGGTATCAGAACTTGACTTTAAATTTTGGTAAATCTTATGCACTTTTTCCTTGTTCATCATATATTGAAAGGCAAAAAAAAAAAAAGGAGAAGAAACTTTAAAGAAGTTCGAAAAAATTAGTAGAACCACATTCCACAGTGGAGTTGGGAAGAATGTCTAGCTAAGATCAGGTGGGATCAAGAAAGAAGGGAGAAAAGAAAGAAAAGGGATCATGAAAAACTAAAGAAGAAAGAAGAGTGGGTGAGGAGAGAAAGAAAGAATTGGAAGGGAGAAGAGAGGACAAGAAGAAATAGAAAATAAGAGTGAGCTTGAATTGAAAAATCAATAAACAGAAGTTAAAAATGAGAAAATTGTAAGGGGGTTAGTTGAACTAGAGTTTAAAAATCATGTTGTCGCAAATGATAGAGAACTTGAATTGAAAATTCTTAATAAAAAGATTGAGGGTGATTTGAATGAGGGGATGAATGAGATGATTAAGCAAGCATGGGAAAATTTTGAGAGATATAAAAATGAGAATTTTAATGTGGAAGAAGAAATGGGAGTTGGAGATACTTTCCATGTATACAAGGATCTCTTCCTTGTATCTCTTGAAACTAACATACCATACCCCAAATCTCTTGTGGCTTATTTACAAGGTGAAATACGATCATTACGTTTGGAATTCACGTGCCCCTACTATCTTGAATCCAAACCAAAGAGCTATACATTGATTTCTTCAATTGGCAGTGGAAAGAACATTAACTTCTTCTTGACCATTCATCGAGGCAAAGGAAACTTATTTCCTTTTGATCCAGGAAGAATTGCGCTCTTATTCATACCAAGTCGCGATTCAAGGACGATCATCTTGAAGAGAGAGGGTCTGATGTGATCCAGATCTGCCCCGTTTTTAAATCAGAGCTAAAGCAAATCAAATTTAATGAGGTTTTTGAATAGTTGGTCAAAGAAGGTATTTTGGAAGCTTTAGAGGCCTTTTTGTACTCAAATTGAAGCATTGGAGCTCGATCGAAATTTTGAGGACTGTATTGTAAATATTGAATTTAGGGAGTTCACAACTTTAGATCATTGAAAAAGGGTTAAAGTCGATCTATTTACTTTGAGAAAGGTTCAAGGCACTAAGAATTGATCTTAAGGATTGAAACGGGCATGAAAAAGATGTTTTGCGCTGACTTAGGTCAAATTTGGAACTTCATGGACTTTTCTGTAAATTTTGCCACAAAATGTTGTCTGTTCACACATTGCTGGCGCAATGGGGTACCGTTGTGGGTGCAAAGAAGACCAGCAAAGAAGACCAGAAACAGAGGCATAATGCTCATTGTTTTCTATGCGCATAGTTATGCATTGCAGCCGCAATGATGACTAATGAGGCTGCAATGGCTATCGAACCTGCCCGCGGATTGTCCAATTTTCAAAATTCAAATTTCTTTTTCCTTCTTTTTTTTTTTTATTTCTTTTCCATTCAATTCAATATGTATGTAGTATATATGGGACCTTGTTACTCTTTGTACTAAAAACTTTGAACATGAATTGAGTTGAATGAGAATTCCTCTTGGAGATTATTTTCTCCTCCATTTCTTTGTGTTTGTGCTTCATGTTTAGAACACATACAATGAACTTTAAGGGTGAATTTTTTATCCTATATCTTGCGTGCTTAATTTCACTACTCTTGATGGTTAGGATTTTTATCCTAGTTTGCTTGGGTTGGAGTTGTTGAGTTCAAGATAACATATATCCTTCGACCAGTCTTTAGCTTTCTTTGTTGAATTCCAATCGAGTGTGGGAACCGGCAATCAATATACCGACAGGTCATCAGACGAGGCGGAGGAATGGAGTGCAATAATTAATAGATAAATAATAAATAAATAAATAACCAACGAAAAACTATAGAAACAAATCAACAAATATGGTATTAATAATTATAAATATTATAAATATTATAAATAATAAATAAATATTAAAAACCAACAAAAAAAATTGTTAAAAAACTGTCGTGTAACATTGCAAACAGTGGGTGCAACATGTTTTATTTGAATGTGATATGGCATGCTCAGTGTGGAAAGGCACTGAAGTTGTTGACAGGTGTGAAGAAATATAGGGGTGGCCTATCAACTAAGGATATTGTGCATGACATTATAACCTATGCGGATGAAGAAAGTATTACTTTGATTTTGGTGGCTGCAAGTATTTATGGTTCAACAAGAATCAAGCGACTCATGATAACTCACTACGAAACCCGGTTCTCCTTGTTCAGTCCATTGAGGACTCTGTTCTACGCCAGTCTAGTAGAAATTCCACAAATGTTAATAATGGAAGGGAGTCAAGAGTGGCCTTTGGCGCAAACCAGCTTCTGGAGGACTTAAACTCAATGTAGATGCTTCTTTACGGAGAAGGCGGGAATGTCTATGAAGCTGGTGCTGTGGTGCGTGATGAACATGGAGTGATGATTGGATGTTTAGCAAAGAGGCTTAGGGGACTACCCGGTGTGGAGATGGCTGAGAGTGTGGCAATTCTTGAAGGACTCAAATTCGCACATAGCAGCCATTAGAGAATCACCAATATTGAGACATATTGCCAAAGGTTATTCTATTACTTGAACTCCAACTTTGAATTCCATCCCCTCTTTTCCATTCTTCATGCGATTAAATCGCTCATGGCAAATATAGATTGTGATTCGTGTAACTTTATTCGTCATTCGGCAAATAAAGTTACCCACTCCATCACCACATTTTGTTTAGCTTCGGGTTTTTCATGCTCTTGGATTGACATTTGTCCTTGCTTTGTAAATTCTATTATGGTTGATAAAATGAAATAATGTGCATTTTTCCCTCAAAAAAAAAAAAAATGCGACAAAACCAATTGGAATGTATAATTGCAATTTAATTAAAAATGGGGTCTTTAAAATACTACCACAAAAACAAGTTTCAAACTGAAAACTACGGCATAAAGTTGTGCTTCATATCTTACATAAAATTAAGGTTCAATTATGCGGACAATGCAAAAATGTGACTGCAGGATGTGCTTCACCGCCACATTATTATTATTATTATTATTATTATTATTATTATTATTATTATTATTATTATTATTTTGCATCTTGTTTTAAATTTTTTCTTTTTTTATTATGTGACTTTTTTTTTATTTGTGTTACTATTTAATTAAAAAGTCACATTTAAAAAATCACACATTTAAAAGTCACGTTTGTGTTATTATTTTATTTAAAAGTTACACACAAAAAAAAGTCATGTATACAAATGTAAAAGTTACATTCATTAAATAATTACATTTAAAAATGTCACATCGCATATAAACATTAAAAAGTCACAACTATGCTATTTTTTAGAATATCACATATAAAAGTTAAGAAAGTCACATTTATTAAAAAGTCACATTTGTATTACGGTAGAAAGTCATGTGGAAATTAAAGAGTCACATTTATTAAAAAGTTATATGTAGAAAAGTCACATATAAAAATTTAAAAACCACATTTGTGATACTCTTTAAAAAGTCACGTAGTTAAATAAAGAAAGCCACATTTAGTAAAAGTCACCTTTGTGTTAATATAGAAAAGTCACATAAAAACTAAAAAGTCACATCTGTTAAAAAGTTATAGGTAGAAAAATTACATATAAAAATTAAAAACTCACATATAGAAGAAAAAAGTCACATTTATGTTACTATAAAAAATCACTTAAAAATTAAAAAAGTCACGTTTGTGTTACATAAGCAAAGTCACACAAAAAATGAAAAAGTCACATTTGTTAAAAAGATATATGTAGAAAAGTTACATATAAAAATAAAAAGTCGCATATAGAAGAAAAAGTCATATTTACGTTACTATAGAAACGTCACATAAAAAATTAAGGTCACATTTATTAAAAAGTTTTATGTAGAATAGTCACATATAAAAATTTAAAAAGCGCATTTATTTTACTCTTTAAAAATTCACATATAAATGTTAAAAAATTAACATTTATTAAGAAGTCATGTTTATCTTTGTAACAACAATTTTGTGTATTAAAATAAATAATACAGAAATTGTTATAAATAAAAAATTTTAAGAAAAATAAAGTGGATTGACGCTCTTGTCAACGGTAGGTTGCAAAATCCTCTTATTGAAAATTCCGGCTTTTAAGACTTGAATATGCTAAAGCTTCTACACGACGCTCTTCCGATCTCTTTGATATCCTGATTTGGACTAGAAGATTTGATTTTGGCTTGAAGAATATGATGAACTTTGAAGACTTTGGCTGTACTTCCTATCCTTGATTTCTCCTTATGGATTTTCTCCCTTCAGGACTTTGTTTTGTAGTTTCTAAGACTTAGAAAATTTTAGAGAAATTTTCCAGTGTTTTCCTTGCCTTGCCTTTTGTTGTTTTTTTTCTTAAAATGAAGAATGAGGTATTTATACAGTATATATATAACCACCATTTAAATAATTATTTTTTCATTGAATTTATTTTAGAAAAATATGATGGGCTTTAAAGTGGGTTTTTAAAATAAATAGAATAGACCTTTAAAAACTAAATGGGCTCTTGGAAGAGTTAGTTATTTCATTTAGGACTTGGTTGGATTAATAAAATGGTGCTTTATATAATTGGGTCTAAAATTGACAGCCACATCGAATCTAGACCCGTGATCTAAAAAAAATCAGAAATACACACAAACCTTGCAAAAATACACTCGTGTAGATATGAGAATAAAATAAATGAAAAATTAAAACCAAAAAAATAATAATAAGATCTCCCAAATCACCTCACAACAGCCTTACCCAAAACTGAAATAGTTGAGTATCTCTCCAGATGTCATTGGATATTGCTCAAGTCATTCAAATCAGATAGAATCTTGCTCTTGATAATGCCAAACCATGTATATATATATATGACTATTAAGATACACTCAGAATTTCCAATTCTAAGTAACTACATCAATATTGAATCACAGAAATTTGCATTGTTGTCATCCCCAAGATTGGCATTGCTCGGCTCAGTTGCCTTCACGTTAAATTTACGGGAAATGTATCACATGACGAAGCAGCGTCTCCGAACTATAGCCGGTAGAACCAAAATGAGAATATAGGAATATAGGAACAAAAATGAGAATTTTGCGGAACCCTCTAAATCAGCCAAAGCTTCATCAAAGGCAGCCAGGACAAGTAAAATGTCATTGGAAATTGGAGAGATACTAGCACCATCAAATTATCCACTTCATCAATTAATGAAATATTCTTCCCCTAGTCAAGCGTTGAACAAGTGAGATGAAATAGAGAATTTGAAGCACAATGTTCGGAAACAGCATTTAGATTTTCATTTTGCTAGGATCCTCAAGCAAAGATCCTTACAAATTGTCATGGACACATCGAAGAATGGCTTCACCTTCTTGAAGCACAACAGAGCATAAATTTAAGAGTTTGATTGTTGAAAATGTATAGATGGTTAAACATAAAAGAGTCATGTACGTACTGTTTATTCATTGCTTTGTAATAAATAGATTCAGGGTCAATGAAATCATACTTTTGTATGTATAAATTACCAGGTGAGATTAACCAGCTTTGTAAACTTAAAAAACTATAATAATATAAGAAAATCAAAATGTTTCCAAAACTAATAATGTAAAAGTAGCAAAAACTTGTAGGTTAAACTTTTATTCTTCCAAGACCTCCTTTTGGCACACAGTAATTCTTCTTGTTCAACCAATTGTTAGGAATCAAATTGGAAAATATCATTTGAAGTTAATCTATTAAGGTATCAGTTTTAAAGCATATATGTATCAAAATTGTAAAATGATATGAATATATTATTATGATATCCATTTCGGATGAGCCAAAAAAATTGAAAAGCTGGAATCAATGAATTTAGGTATCAACTTGAAGTATCATTTGACTATTAGTTCATTACTAAGTATGTATTGTGATTTATTGGGCAAACTTGATACATGTAAATTGATAGTAATCATTGATATCAAATCAACATATCAAAATATTCAGTATTATAGCTACATGTCGAATAACTTTATATGTATAATGTATTACTTACATGGTATAACATATCAAAATATTCAGTGTTGTAGCTACGTGTCGAATAACTTTATATGTTACTTACATGGTATAATGTATCAAAATATTCAGTATCGACGACAACAACCACTAGAATCGGACCTACCTCTAGCAAGGACAAGAAAATAAAATCTAAAGCAGCTGTAAGACTCACACACACACAAAGGAGTCCTCCCAATTGCTTAATCGTACAATTCCTACTTGAAATCTCCCTAACCTATTTTTTAATCTAATTCTTATTTAATTAGTAATTAATTATCAATTAAGTGAATAAAAAATGTAACTAAAAATAAAAGAAAAACATATATTAAATCAGGATAGAGGCACATGTTTAAATTTTAAATTCAAAAACATACCAACAAATATTAACTACGTGATCTATATAATATTACGTGAAAATTTAAAAATGAGCCTTAAGATCATATTTAGATAATAATTTTAATATATTAAATAATTCGAAAACTCCAATAAAATTAAAAATAACAAAATTTCCCCTTTAAAAAATGGGTGCAAAAATGCAACCGTTAGGTGTAAAACTGTAAAATCAACAAAAGAAGGTATATGTGAAATTTATTGAAAAAAAAGGGTGCCAGATCTAAATTTCCCTTAATAAAATCAACCCGGCCAATTAATTTGATTAGTTTAATTAATTTTTTTAAGGAAATTAATTTGTTTTTAGTCAAATATTTTAATGTCTACAAATGCCTCAAAGATTTATCAATTTATTATAAAAGTAAATGGATATATCTTGATTTTGAATTGAGAACTTTTTTGAATTGAGAACTTTGAAGTTGATTTTGAATTCTAAACCCATCAAGGAGAAGGAGTATTCGTGAATTTATTTATTTATTTATATTTGCTTTTTTTTTTTCCTCGCTATATGTTGTTGAGAGGAAATCACGTGAGATTAATTAATGAGATCATTATACTTACTTTTCAGTTTGGTTACCGAGATTTAATTATTACCAACATGAAAAAGTCTTAGAATAAGAATTTGATTTCTCTTGCAAATCCGTGTTGCAGTTATCTTCTGTCCTAAATCAAAGCATGTACTCTGCTAGTTATGCAAATCAATCTGCAGCGACAACAAATTAAAACCTGCTTTCTTTAGGACTCTTCATAGCTCTTAATAAATAAATAAACGTATTTCTGAAAATATATTTTCAGCAATTTATTCTTCACATCATCTACCAACTAAGATAGTGGGGAAACTCTCTCTAACTTCATCTTAATTCTCTTTAACTCGAGATAATTTTCAAATTACTGACTTCTTAATTTAGTCTTCTGAAACAAGAGTTTGCACAGGTGAAGGAAAGTAATTTTTCTTCTTGCTTTTGAAGAGGAATGGCGATCAACCGACCAATTATCCGACGGTAGGAAACCGCCAATTTTTTTAATGGGTACTTTCTTTTTATCAGATCATAATATGATCCACAGCTACTTGAAATTATCAATTCCTTCTGCCTTGGACTCATAAGAGGAAATTGCACCAACTTTTATCTTTTGCCTTGATTTGGTGATTAAAGAATGTTGGTGTATTTAGTTTCCAGTGATTTCACGCCCAATATTTTTATTTATTATTATTATTATTTTTTTAATTTTACAAGTATTGTGGGAATACTTAGAAATTTGAGATCCAAGATATGTTTTAAGTATATTTGGAAGATTCATATTTCTAGGATGATATCTTTTTTGAAGACTTGAAAGATTGGGATTCAATATACTTTTATTGGTATTTATGTAACACCCATAATTTCAAGAATGAAGATTTTGAAGACATCGAAATTGGAATTCGAAATATAGTTAACTTGCTACTCACGAATGTCCGCTCTTTTCTTAAAAATGGAAGTTTTTGAAGACTTAGAAAATATGGAATCTCGAATATAAATATTTTTGTATTTATGGAAATCCACTTAATTTTTGAAAGTGAAGAATTTGAAGGCTTCTAAAAAAATTGGGATCCGAAATACACTTAACTTTGTATTCATAGAAATCCACAGTGAAAAATTTGAAGGCTTTTAAAAATTTAGAATTTGGAATACACTTAATTTTATATTCATGGAAATCTACTTGATTTTCAAAAAACGTAAACAAATTAATGAAAATCACGACCTTAATGACTTTTAGAAACTTAACATGGAAATCATGCAATGGACGGTTATAAAAGTTTAGTACACGGAACTAAGTGGACTAACAACTTATCCTTGAAAATTGAAATTGATGAAGATGCACAATACGAGCAGAAAACCTTATCAACTAGCGACTTCACGCTACTTTAGAATTTGTCAAATTAATCCATGTTAATTATGATGACTTTAGTGATTGTTGCCAAGTTTGGGCAGTTGTTTAAAGTCAAATTTAATTTAATTCTTCTTTCTTTCATCAGTTTCATTATTGTTAATTTTTTTCTTTATTTAGTTTGTTGGCTTTTTAGCTTCATAGACCCTCATTTTTAGTTACTTGATTTGATGATTTATTAATTCATATTTAATTTTCCGACTAATTTAATTAATTAATGATAATTAATTTTTTTCCAAAGAAGGCTACAGAATCAATTCAAGAAAAAACACACAGTTCTTTTTATTCAAGTGCAGCTAAGAACCATACAATGAATGAAAACTTGAATGAATAGGTTACCCAAAATGTCTACATAATTACAAAAAAAAAAAATAAAAAAAAATAAAACATATAGTAAAAAAATTGACTCAAAATCAGAAAATACAGCAATTTGAGTAAAAATGGAAATAAGCAATGGCAAAACTAATGGTTGAATTCCTCACGTCGAACTACCTCAAAATTTAGTGTCATGGGCTGAAAACCGACTCTGCAAAAGTTATACACATTTCTTTAATTATCAGCAAGCGTACCATTCAACGTATGCAGTTATACCATTTCATGCATGCAAGTCAATTGTATAAAATAAAAATTACGTCATCTAAAATAGGAATATGAAAAAAAAAAATCAATTCAATAAAAATAGCAAATTTAAGGGATTAATTATGTCACGAGTAGGTAAGAAGAGTAGAATTCCCATTGTGCAAACCAAAATGAGTGGAAAAATTTATTCTAATTGTGCCAAGCAATTGTTGTTTAAATATATATATATATATATTATACTATATACTTAAAAGTTGTTTTTTATTTTAAGAATACATTTGCTATAATTTAAATTTCTAAAAATGTTTGTTCTTTTTTTTTTTAAATAATTGTGTTATGAGTGTAACAATATCTATTGTATGTGTAACAATCTATGTTATTAGTATAATATGGTTGGTTACATATGTAGTAAATTATATTACGTGGGAGTAAAAAAGTGTAACATACCCTATTTCTTAATGTTTTTGGGTCAAATTTTACAAGGTTATTGTAATAAAATGTGTTACTTGTTTAACTAGGTGGATTACATGTGAAAATGTTTATGTTATGTGTGTAACAATATTTGTTATATATAACAAAACTTGTTTAACATGTTGTGTTGTGTGTAATATTTCATACTACACAAATTATATTGTGTAATATATCATGTTTAATAAATTTAAAATAGTGTAGTATCCTTTATTACATGAATTAAAATGTGAAACAAGTTTTAGTATATGAATTCATAAAAAGAAAAAAGAAAAAAAGAAAAATTGAAAAAAAAAAAGAAGAACAGAGAGAAATGAAAGAAAAGAAAAAGTGAAAAAGAAAAGTAAAAAGAAAAATTCTAGCCGCGTGCGGGGGCGGGGGTGGAGGTGGGTCGGGTTGTTGGGGTGGGGATCAATGGGTTTTAAAAAATGTTATTAAAAGAAAAAATAATAAAAATATAAAAGACAAAGGAATAATATAGATTGTTACACATGTAATATGATATGTTACACAATATTTTTGAAATAATTAAAAAAAAAAACGTTTTAAGAGCATGTACAAAAATAGTTTACAAAACTAAGGAAGAGATGATAGCAAAATTCTGATTTGATCCCAGCATTTTTTTTTTTAACGACTATGATTCATTTCAGCAATTGAGAACCATGATGGATAACTTACTAGCGGATTTCCCTACGGCAAATTTCCATTAAGGGCTTCTTGATGAGATATCTCGGTGGCCGATGGAGCTGTTTTTCTGATCCTTGGTGATGCATTTCAGGTTAGTCGCTCTCTTTCTTTTCCTTCCTCTATTTTTTTTGTCGATCCTTTTTCTTTTTTTCTATTGCGTTGGTTTACTTGGCATCTTCTTGTGTAAAAGGAGGTGCCCCTTGTTGCGGGTACCATCTATTTTTTTGTGTATAAAATATCCATATGTTGTTAAAAAAAAAATGGAGAGATGAAACTTCTTCCTTCTTATTTTCTTGACTACGTACGCCAACAAAGTTTCATCTTTCTTATTTTGTTGACTACGTACACAGACATGAATCACGATGCCTCATATCTCAACAAGAAAACTTGATGATGAACTGATAATTTCAGATTTCAAATGTATTTAGTGAAAATATATATATCGTGCTCTTCATCAACTCATGTCTGCAACATACATGAATTTATTGGTCATAGTTGATACGATCAAAACAATTTATCTCTCTTTATTTTTCTGATAACAAAAAAAAAAAAAATGGTTCATTGATCATTTCCTTGCCAATAAACATACCTAGATATGATCTTAGGATTTAATTCACTAACAGCTTTAATAGCTAGAGAGACAGTCAATTCTAACGAACAAATAGAGACGTCCTATTCATTTAAACTAGATTACTAGTATAGCGCCCGTGCAATGCACTTGAAGACTACTAATAACATGATATAACAATATAGATAATAGATTATTTTTTTTTTGAATGAAAAATAATAGAATTTTTTAAATAACATAAAAATGCAAAATTTAATGAGAAGGCAGTGATAGTGCATCAAACATTAAATCATCATCCATTGTCTGAAAAATTGTGAATTACAATGATCAAAAACTACAAACGTTACTGTAGTAATAAATATCCTACCCCATTGAACTTTGGCTTTTGCCTAATTTTCTCATTAAGAGTTAAAAAAATCTAGATAATAATAATGTAATGGAAAATATGTATTAGAGCATTTCGTATTTGAGCTTACAATTCTATATCTATATATATATATATATATATGTGTGTATGTATAGAGTAATAAAACAAATTCAGACCAATTAATTTGTAGATATCAATGTTCATCAATTATTATTTTTTTCCTCAGTTTTTTTTTAAAAGAACAAAGAGCTATATCTTCAATATGCCTAAGATGATATAATTTATCGACATTCATAAGTTTATAAACACAAAAATTATTTTAAAAAAATGATTTAGCTATTTAAAAAATTACATTGTTTCTTAAAATAGTTAACTAGTTATTTCACGCATGTGTTGCATGAGATGATAATACCAGATAATATAAGCAATTCAAGAATATTAAACATGATTATATTTTTAAAAAATTAAACTATAATACTTGATCCTTTATGTGTGTGTAAAGAAAAACAATATAGGTGTTACTCGTAATACGATATCTTTCATTAATGAGGATAAAACTGGTCTACACAAAAAAAACTTAAGAAAAACATGGAAGAAAATTTTTGGAGTTTGTATTAGGCTGCCAGTGTACATGAGAAAATATGTTACATCCGATAAACATAGCTATAATAAATGACAAACGATACTACATATATTACAATATTTATAGTATAATTTGTTGTTTGACCATCTTTTACACTGATAATAATTTTTAGACTTTTTCAATCTATAACCCTCGAAATATCTAATATAAAATTGTCTATAAGTTTACACCAACTTTTTTTTTTATAAAATGCATATGTGACTTATTGTCATGTTCGGCTTTTTTTTTTTTTTTTTTTTAACTTTTGTAATATTTATTAACGATATCTAATTTTTTCATAACATATACATTCTACGGACTAAATATTGTAATATGTAAATATAATTTAATCAGTGTTTAAAAAAATAAACCGTCATGACCAAGCAATTGGAAAAATTGGGAATTGGCTAATACGTGAATCAATTCGGAAAATAATCTGACGGTGTGAAACAAAGACGGACATGGTTTACCCATTCTCAATAAAAATTTTTTCAATAATAATTCATTAAAATTTTAAATTTTTTGAAAACTCAAGGCCTATAAATCAATGTCCTATTATACACAACACTCGTCCTTAATTCTTTTCAATGAATAATTAACGTGAGATTCTCTTTCTATACTTGAATAAAGTGATCTCGCCGGACGCGTCTTTTGGGTTATGGAGCAGGTTTTCCTTACCAGAACTTCAATGCAAATGGCCTTTTTGAAATTCAAAAAGAAGCCCAAGAGCTGTGTCCTTCGAAACTAGGGTTTAGTAGGTTTTTGAACTTCGCGTACACAATAGGCCTGCAGTCGGTCAGCATGCACCATTAGACAAACGCCACGTGGCTTTTCCTTGTCACACGCCACTTCGACAAGATTGACATACTCAAGCTGGTCACCAGTGCCCGGCTACAAAGGCGATAAAGTCAGGTAAAATCTCTGAAAGTACCTTATGCTTATGCCAAAAGGTTAAAAAACACTTAACCCCCGCGCAAGCGCAAACCGAAAGGAAAAGCTTGTACTATTTTTGCTCAAAACATCTCACCCAAGCTCGATGATTCGACTTTCCGTAGGGGACTATTGATACTAACCACGACCAAACCCACGACCACACGGTTAAAAGCCATGAACGGAAGCGGTTACCTCGCACGTCCTCATACTACAACCGTCAAGTGGTGGTTAATAAACGGTTACATATAACATGCCTCAACCACCCGGAACCCATGATCTTAAGATACGGAAAATGTAAAAGGCGGAAAAAGATAAAAAAGTAGACAGGAATTTGGACTCAGAGAGAAGGGACAATCAGATCCGCATAAGTCTTAACCGAAAAACTCCGTATCAGTCACAAATCTACAGTCTAACTTTGTCTTCCATCCATATGCTTTGCTCTTCTAGAAAATTTGTCTAATGCTTGAACAATGCAATTGGGGACCTTGTAGTTATACTCCCCTAGTAAGGAATGTAATTGCCCACGATATTGCATCTTTTGTTTCATCGCACTCAAATTCCGTCTCTTGGATTGATTGTATGCCAATTAGGCTTAAATTCGGTGATTATCCGAGACATGCAATAATATTTCAAATATGTTCCCTAAAACAAGGTGAATGCAGTAGAAAAATTACTTTTGAATAAAATTTAATGTTGTCGTTTCAAAGATTAGTGATTGCTGTTGTAATTAAAATAATAATAATAATAATTCAATAATAATCATTAGCTCGATTGTTTGAAACTTAAAAGATGGATTGTTGTAACATAAAGTTTCAAACTTCACGGACCATAAGTTCCAATTGCTAGAACACCGGAACAGAGTAGCATAGCAGCAAAGCCACATTAGCCCAACACTAAAAATCCCGGCCTGCGCTTTTGTACTTGCAAAAAAAAAAAAAAAAAAAAAAATTGATTGGTAGTGGACGTTCTGATAAAATGGACCAAGAAACAAGCCCTTTGTGGTCTTTTCACCTGCCGAGCACATTATTAGGGTTTTCTTTAAACCACCCCAGCCCCAATATTTTTCCTCTACACCGCCCCTTTCTTTCTTTGCTCGCTTCTTTCTAGTCCTTTTTAGTTTTCTCCCTCGCTCCCTGCCTGCCATATACTATTTTTCCAATCCGCTTCCTGGCCAGCTAAATTCCTTATAGCCTTAAAAACGAGAAGGGGTGGGGTTTATCTCGTTTTCGATTATCGTCTGGTTTTCAGTTGTGTTGTTTCTGTGTCATTTGACATGGGATTGGCGTATCTTAAGCTGGTCTTAACTTGTGACTTGTGTGATCTCTAATTGGCTTGAGTACTTTGGTGTGGGAGCCGGGGGGGGGGGGAGGTTTAATTTGTTAGGAAATGGCTACTGGGTTTAGCGGGGGTGCGATCTTACTTTGATCTGATCAAGTGTTGTTTATCTAAAAATCTTGTATTTAGAGCTGTGATTAAGTGATTCCAGTCACAAATGGTGGATCTGAGTTATAAAGTAAGTTATAATATACAAAACAAGTATACTTTGGCATTCTGATGAATATATATATGATGACATGTGAATCAATGTGATGGGGCTACAGGGATCAGAATCTGAAGACATGACTAGCCAGACGTCAACACCTGAAAAATCATCATCATCCGAAGATGGAAAACAACAAGTCAAGACTTGTGTTGATTGTGGCACCTCAAAAACACCGCTGTGGAGAGGCGGCCCTGCTGGGCCCAAGGTATTGTGGTTTTCTTTGGGGTTGGAAACAGAAACGCGGTGCCTAGCATTTTCTTTTTTGGAAAAGTTTTTTGTTCTGTTTTGTATATGTATGCAGTCACTGTGCAATGCATGTGGAATTAGGAGCAGGAAAAAGAGGAGGCAATTGATGGGTGTGAATAAAGAGGACAAGAGATCAACAATCAAAAGCAAGAAGAAATTGTGGGTATTGGGCAGAGATGAGGGATTACAGAGACCAAGGAAACTGGGGGAAGAAGAACAAGCGGCTTTTCTTCTAATGGCATTATTATGTGGCTCTGTTTATTATGCTTTTTAGTCTTTAGAGTTGTACTAGCAGACTGGCAGCTACTTTCTTTCTTTCAGTTTGTAGCGGTATGGACAAGCAAAACCAGAAGGGTGATCATGGAATTTTTCAAGAAGGGTGGGGGAGACGAGGAAGGTGGTGGCGGAGGATTGTGGTAGTAGAATGGAAAGTAAGGCACAATTGGATTTGGAGGTGGAGGAGTTGGATAGCTTCTGAAGGGTGGAGGATAGTAGTATCCAACAACACCGGCGGCGGCCGGAGGAGGAGGTTGCCAAGAGTAATTAGTGTTGGGAGGGGGTACAGGAGATGGTGGAGGAGGGCAACCATTGCTGGTGGAAGGAGGCGGCGGTGGAGGAGAGGAAGCATCACATGGATTGTCACAGGCTGAACACATTGTGCATTCAATCTGGTACTTTGATCCCACCCATGAAGTATAATTTTGAGCACCCACCAACCAATGATCATTTCCTGATATCAACAACATTAATGTGGTGAGGAGGACAAGATTCAGCGCAAACAAGTCAACTTTCTGATTATTCTCCATATATGTATTTTGAAGAAGCCAAGCCAGCTAGCAGAGATGGTAGAGAAAAATGAATGCTAATTTTTAATAGAAATTGGCCATCTTCAGTTGGCTATATAACACCACAAAGTAAACAAACAGTTGGATTATATGCGGAGAAAAAAGGGATTCACCTTTTGCCCTTTACGCGGACTCTTGCGACTTTTTGGTGCTAATTTTTTTAGCTACAAACTCCACCCCCACCCCCTTTATCCCACAAAAATGGTGTCAGTGTATGGCTAGTAAAAATGATATGTTGTATTTTCAGAATTTTACGAATGAATATATACTTGAGATATAAATTTCAAAAATAGAAAAGGAAGGTTCAACTCTCACTACTCACCACCATAAATGATTCTCTCTTTATCAATTACGAATGCTATACATAAAACTTTAATTAATGATGACTAATGAGTGCACCCTAATACGGTTTGAGGTGTGAACATATATAATTATATAAAGTACATAAAATATATTTCAAAATTTTCATTCAACAATCACAAGACAGGTTACCACTTTTCTGACCAAAATACTCACCTTTATTATAGTTATATGTTTCTTGAATTATATTATTATTATTATTATTATTATTATTATTATTATTATTATACACAAAAAGCAGTTTTTAGTAGAGAAGCGAATGATTTTGTTCAAGCGACCGACCAATCAAACTTTCCAGGCTGGTTTATGAATTATGACACCTCCATTACAAATAATTAAAGGATACTTTTTCATACCCGCCTCCTCCAGGTCCACTCCTTTTATCGATCATTGAAATGGAGGATTCTCTATTATTATTTATTTATTATTATTATTATTATTATTATTATTATTAAGGAAAAAAGGCGTTTTAGGGACATAGGCAATAGTCCCGGAATCGGCTCAATTTTCTCTCGTCACAGCATCTTCAATGCATCATGATCTTAGGGAGTGATCTAAGAAGAGAGATGAAGAAATAAAAAAATTATGGGTCCTATATTTATTTAATTTTCTTTTTCTTTTAATCATTTTTCTCTAATTTATACTACTTTTTTCCTCACTTTTCCTCAGTCGTATCCCGTGTAAGGTCTATATTTAGACCTTCATTTAAGACTTTACCACTAATATTTTATTATTATATTTTCAAATTTCTATCTATCTCTCTCCTCTTTTTCACTTTTCCCTTTCTTTTTTTCCTACACCTCTTTCCTATTTCAACCAACATTCAATTAAAATAATCACTTTCTCTCTATCTCTCTCCTCTACACTACCCAAATTTTAGACTACCCATTGGAGATGCTCTCACTAGACACCAGTAGACGCGTAGCTAGTGCATCTAGTCTAGGTCTAGCAGTAACAAACATCATGATGATGATGATGGTGCTAAGACACTCAGCAAACGCCGGGTTTTGATCCGCGAGTTTTTTTATAAAACCCAGGCTGAGTTTTTTTAAGAAGCATGGGATCCTACATGGCAGCCAATTTGGCAGCCATAAATTCCCCCCTTTGGTTAGATTGGGCCCTCACTAAAACATTAAGGGTAAATTTCACATATCGTCCCCAACCTTTACACTTAAAATCGTCTAGGTCCCTAACTTTTTTTTAGCGCACTGAGTCTTCAACCTTTCATAAATATGCACAAAATGTCCCTCTTGAAGGAATCCATCCAAAATTTCGTTAACTCATTAGCCAATTTACCACAATATCTTACTCTTTCATTTTAAAAAAGCAAAAGGAATTTAAAAATATATAAAAATAAAAAAGAAAAAAAAAAAGAAACTAAAAGGGGGGACCCCACCCTCATTGCCATTTCCGGTAGCTGGCAGAACAAATGGGGGAAACTCCCCCCATTTATTCTGCCATTTCCAGGGGCCCTCCCCCATTTCAGTTTCTTTTTTTATTTTTTATATATTTTTAAATTCTTTTTACTTTTTTAAAATTAAAGGGTAAGGGTATTGTGGTAATTTGGCCAATGAGATAACGGACTTTTTGATGAATTCTATCAAGAGGGACCTTTTGTGCGTATTTATAAAAGGTTGAGGACCCAGCGCGCTAAAAAAAGGTTAAAGACTCAGGCGATTTTAAGTGTAAAAGTTGGGAACGATATGTGAAATTTACCCAAAAATTAAAACTCACATTTTGCTTGCCCACCCATCCCAATTTTGTAGAACCTTCCGGCCTCTCTCTCTCTCTCCCCATTTGCACCGATTTTACATTTTCCGTCAAGAGTCGGCTGTAGAGCTTGGAAAATTGCTGGAATTTCTTCAGCAGATCCACACCCCCACATAGCAACACACTCCCTACAATTACACTCATACACCTTCAATCAAGAACTCTACATACAAGGTATACACACATTTACAATATGCAATTACATTTCACATACACACACACTTGAACCACCAAGTCTGCCCCACACCAGTCAATTTCGAGCACCGGCTTTCACCACCCGCCTCACTGCCCATCATCTCATTCAGCCACTGTCCATTTCTATTCACCCAGTAGCCATCCCAAAAAAAAAAAAAAAGGAAATCAGAAATAGAGCAGTCGAGGCCAGCGCCGCCACCCATTCTTCCCTCCCAACGAAAACAACAAGAAATCAAAAGCCAAAGCTTCCCGCGACCTGCTCAAACCCAACTCGGCAACTGGACCAACCTCTCGAACCCCCGGAACCCGCCGGAAAACTCCATTTCTCATCGGAAAGCTTCGAAAACTTTACTTCCTCGAACCACAGCCTCAATCGGACCCAAGTTGAACCTCCACTAGATGGGTAAGTAAAAAGCTGGGTTTCAATGTTTTGGTGTGGATTCAGTGCAGGCAAAGGGGGAAATGTGTTTGGCTGTCAAATTGGACACCGGCAAATTTCCAAGCTCCGGCTCCAAGTCTTCGAGATGCAAAATCAGTGCAAGTGTTTAGAGAGGGGGAGGGAATGCTCTCCCAACTTGAGGGTGTGGGGTTTGTAACAAAAAGTTGGGTTTTAATTATTTGGTGTAGTGTCTAGTTCAAGCAAAATGGAGGAATGAATTGGCTGCCAAATTGGATGCCATGTAGGAGGCTAGGTTCTTTAAAGAAACCCAGCTGGGTTTCTTAGAAAAACCGCCTGATCTACACCTGAGCTTCAATTTTTTCCAATTGTGTATCTTTTAATGTTTCTTCATTTTATAATTTGGTAAAATTGAGTGATAGAGATTCCATGTAGCTATACACGGAATCACTTCACAAATTTGCTACTCAGAGCCCCGTCTAAGTATCTGCAAAAAAAATCTTTACTTTTTTTGCTCCAATGATTAAATTCTTTTAAATTGAGTGTGTGGTTATCAGGGAGTTTTGGGGACTGGAAAGCAGTATATAATATCTCTTTTGAGATTAAATTTTGGTAGTTATCTTCCATAAATTACTCATTTAAGGTTTACCTTATATGATTTTCATCAGTGGATTGTTGGACTGGAGGAGTCGGTGCAATTGATATTCCGTTTTTAACTTGGCTATGCCCAAGCTTGTTATTGGCCCAGTCGACAGCAGAGAGATGTGTGAACATGGCGGAAGTGATGGAGAAATGGAAGTGCAGACCATATGTTTGACGATTTGTCTGAAAGAAAATACTCCTTGTATAATGATTTACTACTAAAAATAAAAGAGGAAAGGTTAATATTGAGGTGATGGTGGTGGGCACTTTTATGTATGTGAATGTTCTCTCTCAAAGTGGAGAGTTTGGTATTTCTCTCTCTAAGTGGAGAGTTTGGTATTTCCCTTCGATCTTGAGGGTTTTGTTTTAAAAATTGGCATGTTTTATTATTTATCAACATGAAATGAAGGCCCTAAGTTGGAATTGCTGGTGGCTGGGCAACCCCCGGACAATTCGTGCATTATGTGAGATTGTTAAATCTCACAAGCCTAGTGGGGTGTTTTTATTTGAAACAATTTCCTTTCCTGCTAGAATCTACGAGTTACGAGTGAAGATTGGATTTAGGGGAGCGATGGCAGTGCACAAAGAAGAGAGAAGTGGCGGGATTGCAGTTTTGTGGAGGGATGATGATGACTGTTTGATTTTGGGTTATTCTAACAATCATATTGATGTCCGAGTGCAGGATGCGGTGAATGAAGACTGGCGACTTACTGATTTCTATGGCTTCTTGGAGACTAGCAAACGAAGAGATTCATGGAACCTTATCTGGCAACTCAGAAATGTCTCGACCTTGCTGTGGTGCTGTATGGGCGATTTTAATGACATACTTTATGCTTCGAAGAAGAGGGGACGCGTTGAAAGGCCGGAATATATATTACAAGGGTTTAGGGAAGCTGTGGCTGACTGTGGGTTTTTAGACCTTCTTCTTCATGGCTACCAATTCACGTACGAAAGAGGCCGAGGCACTGGCCGGTGTGTGGATGAGCAGCTCAACAGAGCTACGGTTACTCTTGGCTGGCATCAACATTTTCCCCATGCTCAGTTGAGTAATCTTATTGCTCCCGTATCGGATCACACGCTGATAATACTAGAAACTGAGATGCAGTTTGTTGACTAGAGGTGGTATCGGTTTCGAGTGGAGAATGAGTGGTTTCTTGAGGATGATTTTAAGCTAATGGTCAGTGAACACTTGGAAGAAACTTGACCACTTGATCTTTTGTCTCGGTTGGAGTCATGTACTAGGTTATGGCAGATTGGGGTAGACGCCACAAAGGCCAATTCGCTGACCAAATCAGAAAGACTAAACTAGAAATTGAGTCGTTGAGGCAATGATAGGATGTGCTTGCTAGAGAACTCCTCGAAAGGAAGAAAGCCGAGTTGAGTGATTTGTTATTACAAGAGGAAGAGTATTGGAAACAGAGAGCTAAAGTCTTATGGCTTCAGGGAGGCGATTCTAATACAAAATTCTTCCATGCAGCTGCTACGAGCCGGAAGAAAGCTAACGAAATTCATAAACTGAAAGATGAATTTGGGGTTTGGCATGCGGATATTGAGAGTTTGGCAGGAATTGCCAAGAGCTATTTTCAGAATCTCTATGGGGATGATTCACAGGGTTCTCTACATGCTCGAGTGTATTGACACAGTTGTTTCTGAATCTCAGAGATCGGAAGAGCACAGCTGTTGGAGCCTTTTACTCGTGAGGAGTTTCGTACAGCTATCTTTCATATGCATCTGGATAAAATCTCCTAGACCCGATGGGTTGAATGTAGCATTCTATCAGAGGTTTTGGCCTCAGATTGGTGAGGATATCTTCACAGCTTGTTCCCAGTAGCTCTCACGAAAAGAATTTCCAGCCTCTTTGAATGATACATTGATTGTTCTCATACCGAAGTGCGAAAATCCGTGTTCGATGAGTGAGTTTCAGCCTATTTCACTTTGCAATGTCTTGTATAAGGTTATTGTGAAGGTCCTTGCAAATAGATTGAAGCGTCTTTTACCGAATCTGATGTCTAAGTCACAATCTGCCTTTGTCCCGGGGAGGGCAATTACTGACAATGTGGTTGCCGGTTTTGAACTTATTCATCACATGAAGCGGAAGAACAAGGGAAAGAAATGTGAGGTGGCCCTAAAGCTTGATATCAGTAAAGCATATGATAGAATTAGTTGTGTTTTCCTCCAGAGTATGATGACTAAATTGGGCTTTTCTCCACAATGGATCAATCTCATCATGTTGTTTGTTAAGACAGTCTCGTATTTAGTACTGGTAAATCAAAGAGAGGTTGGCCCTATTTCCCCTCGACGAGGAATAAGGCAGTGAGACCCTCTGTCTCCATACTTGTTTATTATTTGTGTAGAGTGTTTGTCAACGCTACTTCAAAAGCGGAACTACAAGGCTGGATTCATGGATGAAAAATAGTTAGAGGAGCCCCTGGTATTTCCCATCTTTTATTTACAGACGACAATTTTTTATTTTTTCGAGCTACTCAGGAAGAGGGACGTACCATCAAGCGCATTCTACAAGAATATGAGGCAGCATCTGGGCAATCTATAAATTTTTAAAAATCTGGAGTGTTTTACAGTGCGAACGTACAACAAAATACTCAGTCTAATATATCTGCTTTGTTGGGTGTTTCTGTGGCTCTTCATACTGGATTGTACCTCGGTCTTTCGTCACTTATTGCCAAGAAAAAACGTGAAGTCTTTAGCTTTCTTAGAGAACGGCTTTGGAGGAGAACGTAGACCTGAAGAATAAGCTTTTATCACGTGGAGGTAGAACGGTCCTCATTCAGACGGTGTGTTAGGCCATTCCTCAATATTGCATGAGTACGTTTCTTCTTTTCCTCTCTTTGTGTGATGAGCTGCAACGCATGATGAATTCTTTTTGGTGGGGTTCGAAGGCAAATGGTGCCCGGGGAATTAACTGGTTTAGGTGGGATAAATTGTGTGTGAGGAAGGAGTTTGGTGGCCTTGGTTTCAGGAACCTCCATGCCTTCAATCTAGCTATGTTAGGGAAGCTTGGTTGGAAACTTCTCTCCGACCCGGATGCTCTTATTTCGCAACTACTCAAAACTAAATATTTTCCCAGATGAGGGTTTTTAACAACCCAAGTCGGCTATGATCCAAGTTTTTTTTGGAGAAGCATTTGGAGCTGGAGGGTAGGAAATGGCATGAGTATTAGGGTTTGGAAGGATCCTTGGTTAGCCGAAGATGACAATTTCAGAATAGCAACACCTGTAATCAGAGAGCTTGACCACATTACTGTGAATGAGTTGTTGTTCCTGAAAAACAAGAATGGGATATTGAGTTGCTCCATGATCTTTTCAATGGTAGAGATGTGGATGCCATTTTGAAGCTACCTCATTGTTACACTCCGCAACCTGATCATATAACTTGGCACTTTTGTAAAGACGAATATTACTCTGTGAAGTTAAGATATAGGGTAATTATTGATAACAGTTTATCAGATGTCCAATACCGTGTATCCGGGGAATGGTGTAAATTCTGGAAATTAGCTCTTCCGCTGAAGGTTCAAACTTTTTTATGGAGAGCTTGTAGAGACTGCCTCCCAACTATGGAAAAATTGCAAAGCCGATGGATTCCTCTTTTTAACTCATGTGTGCTTTGTGGGGAAGAAGAAGAGAACCCGGCTCATGTTCTTCTCCAATGCTCCTATGCACATCAATGTTGGGAGTCGATGGGATTTCTACTTGTTGTCGAGGGGAACATAAATTTCACTGATTGGTTTTTCCAATTTCTGGGTTCGGTAGATAGCTTTACTGCTCAAAAGATCGGTATGGTCTGTTAGAATATTTGGCGACAACGTAACAAGAAGCTGTCGGACAAATCTATGCTCCCACGGATGGAGGTGATTAGAAGCAGTCTGAAGTTATCAGATTGGTGTTCAGTGAAAATACGAGTGTCGTGGGAGAATGGTACAATAATGCCGGTTTGGAGTGAGCATGCATGGGAAAAACCACCTGATGGACATCTCAAGTGCAATGTCGATATAGCACTATTCGGTGATAGAGGAGCTACGGGGTGTGGGCATGGTTTTCCGAAATGCACAAGGTGAGTTTCTCAGCTGTAGTACAAGGTATATACGAGGCAGTTTGGAACCGAGAGAGGCTAAGGCAATAGGGTTAAGAGAAGCAATTAGATGGGCATTGGATATGGACTTAGACATGGTGACTTTTGAAATTGATGCTAAAAATGTTGTTGATGTTGTTGCTTTCATACGAAAAAGGTACTCAGCATTCCACATGCTCATTCAAGAGTGCAAGTTGCTGCTTCAACAAAGCTCAGACTACAGGCTTATTTTTGTGCGTCGAACGGCTAATCAAACAGCTCATTGTTTAACTAGAAATTCCTTTTTTTATCCCCTGTTGTCTATTTGGAATGAGCCTTCATATTTTCTAGAGGCTACCCTGATGTATGATGTTTTCAGTATATATTGATGATATGAAAGTTTTTGTTTCAAAAAAAAAAAAAAAATGTTTCTTCATGGTCAGCCATGCCGATAAACCATTAATTAGAGAACGCCTACCCGTTCCCCTTTCTTTACATACTAATCAGAGCAATAATAATTTCTAAGTTAATAATAATTAAAAAAAAATTATCACGGCAATGTAAACCTAACAGTTATTATCCCAAGATGAGCTAAACACATAATAATTTGCTTCTAAGAAAGCATTGTGGACAGGGAGATGATATGTTTACAATGTTTCAACAGGATATAAACAGCATGATGAATCAATGAAATTAAAAGAATAACAACATTACTACTGCCTTGAGACTAAAATCAAATTCAATATTTAGATCAGACCCAAATCCTTAAAGAAGGGAATTGTTCTATCTTATTTGAGTTTGAGAATACTATGTTTGCAGCAGATAGCTGACGAATGCCAAATAAAACGGACACCGACAATCAGGAATATCTACCCTAACATCAATATATCACACTATGATCCCCATCCTCCTGCACCCAAATGCTTTGCACATCACATTTCTATCATAGCTTTGCCACTCCATGCCGTGTTTTCTCCTGCTCTCTCTCTCAAGAAGAAGCACGGCAAGCTTTCACAAGGAACAACACGTGAATTAAAAACTCATCTCTAGGCTTTGATCACAAAAGGTCACTTTCGGGTGTAGCTGCAACTATGTACAAGTGCAAACTGACTTGGAGTAACAGCATTTGGAACTCTTAGACAGGAAGATTGTCCAAATGATATCGATCAATGCCAAACTCACTTTCAATTGGTCCAATGCTTTCCTGTTGCTATAGCAATTAGAGAAATCTTTAATAATTAGTAAAAGAATGCATTCATTAGTCAATCACATCTAAGATCTAGATATAAGCTGGCAAGGGACAGAAATCAACAGATTTACCTGTTCTAGAATTGCACTCATCACATCATCCTGAACAAACTGTTCCGGAAATAGGGTATTCGGGATGCCCATATCAAGGAGTTTATCAGCCGTAGATGAGCTAAGTTGTTGGCTTGTATTTGAAAATTGAGTGGGTTCCAAGGTTGGTCCAACATTTTGCAACACTCGGCCTTGGGCCCTATGCTGATTCATATCAGCAAAAACACCATATTCAGCAAGAATACCTCTTGAACCTTTCATGTCTGACTTAACCTCTTCTTGAAGCATCCCTTCAGAAGCCAGATTGGACATCCTTGGATCAATCACATGAGCAGATCTATTGCCTGGCAACTGTATGCTAGGATTCAGGGAGAACTTAGCAGCCACAGATGGATGACAAGTGGAATTGTATAGAGCAGCAGGAACATTGTCGATTTCACTTCTGGCTGGAACATCACTAGGAATTGACTGTGACACAACCGGTTGACCTAAAGATGATGGCAGACCTGAGATATGACTACAATCAATTTCATTTAAAATTTGATTCCTTGACAGTGGTTGAGCCAAATGTGCAATTAAAGAGCCACCAGGACTTGACTGGGATTGGACTTGCATATTCCCAAAGGTCTCTGCAGACTGTTGAAGGGTAGCAAGCTGCCTTGGCTCCATATTTGTTGGAATTCCATGAAGTAACTTCATTTGCTTGCTATTATTGTTGAGTGGTTGATGGCCCTCTCCAAACCTCAACTTCTGATTATCATAACTGAACATATTTCTCTGATCAGTTAGGGGCAAAGATATGGCAGATTTGGGGGTAAATCTACCAAGTGTGGCTGCCTGAATTGTAGCCAGACATTGTGGAGGAATCTGACCAGCAGCAGGTAGCACTTGAAAATTGACGCCATTGAATGAAGATATAGACCCAAAGGGTGCATCGGGGGATCCCATAAAAGAACTATTCAGTCTGTTCTGGTGTTGTGATACACTACTTACCCTTCGAAGATATAGACGATATTTCTGCAATAAATAATTACTTCTGTTAGAATCTTCAAAGGGAAGTGGAAATTACAATTAGAGGTAAATAAAATCCAACTAAAATACTGAACAGTGCAATTCTATGCTGCATATGAAATGAAAATGGATAAGAAGTTTTTGTCCAACCTGAAGATGGCTTGCAACATTTTCTCTTGTAAGCCGGCGAACATTCATTAATTCCAGAATCTTCTTAGGAACAGCCTCTGCTTGCATGCATTGAGTTGAAAAATAATGAATACATGCATACAATTGCAGAATCATTACAGCAAAGGGACTAGTTTATTTAGATTATGTTCAAGATCAGCAATTCCATTTGTATGATGGTTGAAAGTAAGCCAAACTTGAGAACGAATGGACAAGAATCATACACATAATACATCCTTCCATCACAATGGAAATTTTCAATATAAGTATGAAAATGCATCTACCCATTTTAGCATTTTGTACATGTGTTGAGAGCTAAGGTCAACCTAGAATTCTTAGTCGGCGTGGTTGTCTAGGCATGATATATAAGGAAGGATGGCCGCTTGACACCTAAAACTGATAACAGAACCATGTTGAAATAACAAAGGAGCATTTCTGATGATCAATCTAAATACCAGAGATTTAGCATTTTAGGCTTCAGTTTCAGCAGAAAAATATTATAGGTCCTGTAAACCTCAAGGTCATCAAAACCTATTTTAACTACAGAAACTTAATCAGTAGAAGAAGTCTGAAACCTAATTTTACTAGGGAACTTTAAACCAACAGGAAATTCAAAAACCAATCATAACTACAAAAGCTTTTGATCACTAGTAAATGTGGTTTAACTAGGAATCTTTAAACCACATGGATTTGGTTCGAGTAGCTTTTCTGACCGAAAGGGATTAAAATTACTGGTATTCAAACAAGTGATCAGATGGATTACCATAAGTTGTCTTAAGTCTGTTTTCTTAACATTTTTCCTTTACTTCTAGAGCATGTTGATCTGCAAATCTAAGGTTACAAAGACAAATAAATAATACTAATCTCCTAAGTCATCCCAATCCTCATAACCAACAAACAAGAATTGCCACTAGGTCATCAGGCTGAAGGAAACCAAATCAACGAGATGAGAAAAGTTCAAGAAGTCGAGGGTTTGCTCATTAAAACTAAGATCCTGTTTAATCAAAGATATTTTACCTAGTACAGCCATGTGATTAGCAAGCATCTTCAATTTCACGTATATTATTTGAACATTTCCACTATTTTAGGAAAACTCCTTCCAATTTCATCTTCATCAGTAGTACCTTTTCTTTCTCCCGACATCAGCTTCCTACATGCACGCTATTTCTCCAACCCTGTAACCAAATTAGAAAGTGTTCTGTCTAAATTCTTCCACGGGATGGAGACTGAGAACCTGTGTTACCTGGCTCCCTATTAAATCTATCATACACAGGATCACCGCAAGCTATGACATAATAGCAAGAGTTAAGACTCTTCTGAAAAAAATGATATTCATCCCCTGAAGCTTCTTCTACATACAGATCAGCTGCTGTTAAGTTTTGAAATCTCCATTGCAATTATGTATCCTCTCTATGCTAGTTCTCCATTTCTTTAAAGTTCCTTACCCTTTTTTGCACCTGTTGACCTTACCGAGGAATTCTTGGACCGTATAATGAAAAACTAGGAGTTTTCGGTTCTCTAATATCCAAAATAGCTCTTCTACCAAGCAAATAAAAATCTAGATTGACGTAGTAAAGGAAACGAGCGAAAAGTAAATGCTATAGATTCAACAGGCTAAAATAGAATCTGCAAAGTGCAAACCTTAGGGCTCTAACCTTGTTTTGAAGAGAATGCTTAGTCACATTCAGATCCTATGTTAATTTGGACAGTTCAAAGCATTAAGGAAATTTCTGACAGGCTATAACTACTATAATTAGAAAGCTGTCTTGATCACTATGAAAAGTATTACTAATTGCAATTGCAAAGTTAAAGAAACATAAACCTAGAGTTTAAAAACAACTGAAATTAACAACATTAGTACAAGAAGCATTCTATAAAAATTAAAGTTTTTCTCAGTAGGCGTCTTAAAAGATGATTATACAGAAATAGTTCTAAGAAATACAAGTTTCTCCTATAACATATAATTGGCAAAAGTATTTCCTCTCTGTTCAACATAGAAATTTGAGAAGTACAGTATTATTTTTAGAAGTAATAGAGTGGCCTCAGCAGAACTTGAAGAACTATATTTTCCAAATGCTAGTAACAAACAAAATGAAGCTGGAGTGGTCTCCAAGTCTTACGCAATTCAATGATATATTTATATGGTATAAGAGAGAGTAACAAACACTGTACCAAACAATAGCTTCAATTGCGTTCTGATCCTCCCATATTAAAGTATAGAAACAAGAATACAAACTTCTAAAGAACAGAACACTGTAAATCTTCCCAGACATTACAGTATTTAGACAATCAAAAGCCAAGAAAACAGCGATCAACCAGTGAGAACATTCAAGAAAATGTGGGTCGGAAGGGCAAGGAAAGGGGGGAGGGGAGGGGGGTTAGGGACAGAAACCATACTGTCTATGCCAAGTTGATTAACTGCAGCCACAAATTGTTGATGGAGCTCGGCTGACCAAACCACACGTGGTTTCTTCGAAGTAGATGTATCATCCATTTCTTCAACTTCACCTTTCTCATCTTTCCTTTTATTGGAATTTTTCTGGTTCTCTTCATGAGGTGAAGACAAATGATCAGCATCTACCACTGGATTTTGCAGCTGTTCTCCATCTTCCACACTTCCAGATTGATCAAACTCCATTTCCTTCCTGTATTGCCTCTTTTTGCGAACTACATGCTGCCATATATTCTTTAATGCCTCAATACGTATTGGTTTGATGAGATAATCACATGCACCATGGGTAACGCCTTTCATGACAACATCTTTGCTATCATCCGCAGATATCACTAATCAATCAGAAAATCCAATTTCAGATTATACATGTGTTTCCGGTATTTTACAACTCCTAATATTAAGTTGAAAATTATTCAAAACCAGTACATAAGAGACTTACTAATAACAGGTAAGTCCATCTTGAGCCCAACATACTCTAGAAGTTTGAAACCATCCATGTCTGGCATGTGCACGTCACTTAAAACAATGTCAAACCCAGGTTTATTTTTCCTGAGCACCTCCAGTGCAACCGCAGCTTGGTTGCATATGGTGACTGAGAGATGCAGAAAATAGATCCCTCAGCGAATAAATTAAGGGATAGCATAAAGAAAAGAAGAGGAAAAAATGATTATACGCATCCACGCAAAGAGTTTCAATGAGTTGAACTCTGGTGCCTCTTCATGGAATTATGAATCGAACTATGTTTTTCCTACAAAAGTCACCATTCTCAATTGATTCCAATAACTGTGACAAGCTAGTAACTCAGAATTATAGCTAAAATCAATCATCTTATTTCTTCAATTTCAACTGAAGAAACGAATATCTACAAACAGATTATATTAACGTTACAAATTAACTCCACAAATTCCCCACCACCACATGGTTATTTATAGTTTTAAACCAATCAGGAAGCGTCTGAAGTTCTCTGTTAATCAAGAAGTGAAGAGAATCCCAAGTATCCACTCGTAAAATTATACCTTCGTATAGACATTTCTGAAGCATCTTCTCCAATATACTGAGACAAATGAGGTCATCATCCACAGCAAGTACTCTGAGACCCGCCGGAAACGGGTCGACCGCCCCTTCACCTTGCCTCCTTGTGCTTGAATTTTGAACATTTAAAGAATTCATCACTCCTCGAGAGCCACCAAGGTTCACCCTTTCTTCAATATTTCAACACATATACTTGCATAAAACGCATGAAAGAACAAAACGCGCTATGTAATTTATCAATACGCTAATTTTAAACTGATGGGATTCTATTATTTAAACTAATTCAAGAAAACATCCGACGAAAAGAAAGTAAAAAGGAAAGTCTAGGCATTTCAAAAAAGAAATATTTCTGCCCTTTTGGAGTTTGAGAGAATTGTTTTGAAATAAAAAAAAAAAAGGGAAGAAGAAGAAGATTGATAGTGTATGAGATTAGATGAGATGGGATTGAATAGATTGAGCTTAGGAACTTAAAAATTACAGCGAATAAGTATCTTGTTTCCTTGTATACAAACACCAAGAAATTTTATGGGGGGTAAAAATTTCCGTGTTAGAATGTATTATCCCAAGATTAGAGAAAGGATATCTTGAAATTTTTCAATAATGGGATTTTTACCATAAAAAATTACAGTAAATTGACCAGGGAATAAGTCACAAGATCTCTTGCCAATTTTACCATTTTTTCTTCTTTATGTTCAAGATAATAAATATGGTGAGTGAGATAATTCATATATACAAACCATATATATACCTTCGTGTAAATATTTTATTTTATTTTTTTGAACGGCGTTGTGTAAATAATAATAATAATAATAATAATAATAATAAATATTACACAACTTCTAAGTTCTAACACTGAGCACAATATTAAACCACCTGATTCTCGATTACCGCATTATTTAATTGGTATTGTGTCTTCACATGATATGGTAGGATTCATAAATTGCCATGCATTGTCCATGTTTCTATTGTTTCTTGTCACAAGCATTTATTCTCAAGAAGATGACTAGAGTATGGTAATTTTTTCCTTATGTTTAGATGATGATAAATGACTTGACTTGAATAGTACTACGTTCTTTATTTTGGGGAAAAAAAAGGTACTCAAGTAGCACTGAGGATACGGTTTTCTTTTCAAATTTCCACATGTGCATTGGGTCAAATTTAACAATAAATTGGATCCAATATTATTGAATCTTTACCTGCAGTCTCTTGAGAGGGTCCTCTTTAAGACTTGCTTCATGATAGACGATTCTAAAGTAAACTTGGATGTTATCAAAATTATTGTGATGTATCAATGAAGTTAGAGCAATTCTATAGGGACATGAAAATGAGACATTATTAGGTGACATTCTCAGGTGGCACACATTTATTGGGTGATGATTGCATTACTATTTTTTTATCATCCAATACAAGTGTGTCATATAAGAATGTCACCTAAAAATGTACTCTTAGAATTTCTCATGAGGTTATGCTTATCTCAAGATGACAAGAACTTGAATAGAATATCTCCTTCTCTATTCATGTAGCATCTTATCCATGTATTTGTAAACTTTTTTTATATAATTATTATATAATCTGACTAAGGTTGCTAGATCATTCCATTTGAAACCGAATTATAGTCAGTGTAATGTTCCTTTAAATTTCTCTATTCCAATGAATTAATCTGTCAAAACTGAAACCCAAAAAGCCGTGTCACTACAGAAATTAATATATCTTGGTTTTCCAGCAGAATATTCACTTTTTTATTCAAAATACTTAGACTAATTCTTTAGCAAATAATAATTAATTAAAAGAAAAAGCAATTGTTATTATAATTAATTAATTGCTTTTTTCTAATGGGTTTAGCTTTTGAGGACAATGAGATGCTTTTAAGGAGACGAGAATATGTGTGAATCAGAAAGCACCAGTTTCACGCCAAACTCTTAAAAAATACTCCCTCCGCCTTTTAAAAAAAAAATCCACTATTCTATTTTCATTCGTTTCAAAAAAACAGTTAACTTACTATATTAAGCATATATTTAATATTTTATTTCTATACATACTCCTAATTAATTGTTATTATTCAACTACGTTATGCATTAAAAATATTTCAAACAATTAATGAGACATAAGAGTATATGTGGAAAAAAAAGATAAAATTAAATGTTTCAACCACATTACCCAATAATCTTTAATTCATGTAAAAATACTTACCGTCCTATTTTTGTGGGACGGAAAGAGTAGGAGTTTTTGGCTTTTAGCTAATCAGATAATGCCACATATGTTATTATGCAAGTTGAAGAAAAAATCTACAATGTGTTTGGCAACTCTGCCATATTATAATCTGCCACACGATATCATTTCATTGGTTTCACTTTTTTCAAAAAGTCACAAAGTGAAAGTCAAGCGGCAATTGTTGACTTTTTACACAAAACAACTAATAAAATGATGTCACGTCGTAAATTATAATCCAAATTATAATCTAGATCTTTGCCAAACACTTTGCTAGTGTTTGTGTTCTTTTTGCAATTTGGTCCTTGAGCCTTCGTTGTCACTCTATTCACATCCTCTCCACAGTGTCATTTTTGTGGTCCCCGGTCAGGGGTGAGGTTTTTTTTTTTTTTTTTTTTTTAAAGGCTACACAGCATGTCAGCAACAAATAGCTACATGTTATTGCGAACTAAGTATAAAGTGACAAATATAACACTATATCCAACATTAAATTTGAAAAGAAACTAAAACACAGATATTCATGAGATTTTGAAAATTAACTATTTGTTACACGTTTCCAATTGCATAGCGACAAATATCTCATGGATATTCTCATAATTACGTGTTTCCAATTCGGAGTTGGCTCTCATGGTTTAGTTTAGTTTAATAAAATCTCATGGATATATTCACAACTGTAGCTAAGACTGCACTTATGATTCTAATCAAAACATTTACTTGCTTTAAATTGATTTTGATTTTGATTTATTAGAGATGGTGGCTGGTTACACATAATATTAGTATCTAATATTACTAAATTACTAAATTACTAAATTTCTAGTTTTAAAGTTACTAACGTCGTGTAATTATTAATTAATCTGCATAACATTCAATAACAACCAAGAAGAAGATAGGCAAATGGCAATTAGGCAAATCGTGGAGTAAACTCAAATTAATATTACATGTTCTGCAGCCAAAACAAGTAAGCAACGAACCTGATAACCAAGCACAATATTACATGTTGTGCAATCGATCTTTACGCCCCTAAATCAAGAAATTAAGGCTTATCGAATCAGTTAAATTCGAGAAAAAAAGATTGGGGGGGAGAGAGAGAGGTACAGTTGAGATGCTAAGATTTGGGAATGGTCGACTAATTTGATATTTTGAGACGTTGGAGACACGGGCGTTTTAGTATGGCAACTTGAGTTGTTGAAGTCGAACTCATGATTTTGAATCAATTAATTATTTTGAAAGCTAATTTTAGGTGGTTGAAGTCCATTAATTATGAATCAATTTAGTGTTAGGAATTAATGTAAATTCCTCGATTACGCCCGCATGACTGTTGTTTAAGGAATTTAATTGAGACAAGAAAAAAATAAAAGACGAAGACGAATTTAACGGACTGTTAAAGCTTTCCACTATATGATTAAAGTCGCTACAACCATACAGAATTTTCACTAGCCAAAACTCATCCCCCAAGTATTACAAGAAAAATATAACAAGCTTTACCGCATCTACCAATTTCTACCCTTTGCCTAACTCGCGAAGAATTAAAGAAATCCCAAGATGCTAGACTACTATTTTTCTTCACAAGACTCTCTGACCCGACCCAAGTGACACCGAGAAAATCACCCTGAGTTTTACCACACCTAATTTTCTACCCTTCGAACAAATCACGAAGAGTTACAAGAAAAGTCTTCAAGGTGTTAGACTCACCAATTTTTCCTTCAACTCACTTGTACCACTTGTGTATAAAAGAAGAAGAAAACATCTCTATTTATATACTTCGTTTCCTTGGAAGACAAGACAATCTTTCTATAATTTGGATTCCTTTTCCTCCTAAAATTCTTCTTCTTTCCCTTTCCTTTACATTTTCAACTTTGGATTATTTTTGACAACAAACTCAACATTTAAGTGGGGCATTGGGCCTTCAGTTAGAGAAAGAAAGGGTTTATTGAAAAATACAAACATTTCACACACAATTTACACACATTTCATACCTATTGGTGGTTGAGTTCTTAAATTTTAAAAATGGTATAGTTCTCTGATTGACTCTAGACCTTTAGTAATTTGCATAGCTAGAATATTTTTATAGGAATTCACATCAACTTCGTAAGACCCTTGACTTCATGGTTAACTAATTGGCAAAATTTATAGTATTAAATTAACTACTTTTCCAGGAGCAAGATTTAAAGACGATTAATAAATTTCAGATTGTAGGATTCCCTTATTTTTTAACTTGGCAGGAACAATGATCAAAGGCCGTTGATAAAACAAATTGTTTTTTAACTTTCCTTTTAGCTAAATGATGACTAGCTTTTGTGTGAGGTAATATGTGAATTTGTAATGAAAACTGGTGAATGGTTTCTTGTGGACCAAATTATGTAAATATATGAAAATGTGGGATTTAGATCTTAAGTGGAAGTGTTGAAGAAGTTTTTTTTTTTCCTTCTTTTTTTTCCCCCTTCCTTTCTTTCTTTTTTTTCCCCCTTCCCTTTTTTCGGACATCAAATGTAGAGAGATTTTATACAATTCACATCCTTCCGACTATAGGGGGACAGAAGTCACTATTTGATTTGTTAATTATACCTTCTTTCTTTTATTTCTATTTTGCTTAACTTAGACTCAATGAGCAGTCAACTCATGTTGGTGAACCTACAATGTGCTTTATTGCCTTTTTTTTTTTTCTTTGGAAGGGAATGTGCTTTATTGCTTAATGCTTATATATTAATTAATTTTACTATATTACTATTGTAAACATATATCCTAATTTGGAAAATAAGGATCTTAATGCATTTGAAAAATTTCACCCGTGATCATGCTACTTTCCCTTATCATGACCTCACTCATCGGGTGACTTAGTCCATAAAAATTACAAAATAAAGGTGAGGTAAAAAGACATACGCCCCAACAAAGATAGCGCAAGAAGACATATACATACTTACCAAGTCATTCAATAAGTAAACAATCAAGAGAAAGTAGCATTATTCGCCCATAATTTAGCATGGTGCTCAGGTTTAAAGAAAGAAACTCTCCGTAAATTACCATAAAAATTATTGTGCTAGTAGTACTTACACCAAAAAAAAAAAGAACACCACCTATCAACAACGCCCCACCCCTACCAGACATGGCTCACTATGTATCTAATGCAACTTGCAGTGTTAGGTTATCAATGTAGGCGCACCTACAACCACACGACACTATTTAAAGAACACGGATTGTGACTCAAGAACAAATTTTATTTTTTTATGAATTCAAAAGCTATCGAATCCTACGGCTCTTCGAGTTACTCCAAAAGCATATAAGGTTGAAAATGAACACCAAATGCGAAAGTTATACCCATAATATCGAAACATTGACCAAACCGATTAGGAACGCCTGTCAAATTTGTCCAGAAAGGCTACCGATATGTCGATCCACATCAGTTATTATGCAAGTTCACATTAAGAAAAATGCTTACACATCAAGATTTGAGTCCGCCTAGGGAGAGTATTACTCTCCCCACAGGGAGAGAACCTCTCCTCCTGATTGGTGGGAATCAGGGGGGTGGTCCTCTCCCTATGGAGAGAGCATTACTCTTCCCAGAATTTTTGTCAAGGTTTAGAAAAAAAAAGGGTAAATTTCACATATTGTTCCCAACTTTTGCATTTAAAATCGTCTGGGTCTCTAATATTTTTTTTTTCAGCGCGTAGGGTCCTTAACTTTTCATAAATGCGCTCAAAAGGTCTCTACTGAAGGAATTTATCCAAAATTCCGTTAAGTGATTGATAAAATTACCTTTATATCCTTATCCTCTTAATTAAAAAAAATTTAAAAACAAAAAAGGAAAAAATGAGGGAGCTCCCCCTCATTGTTTTGCCATTTCTGGTAGAACAATTGGGGGGGGGGGGAGCTCACATCTGGCAGTGAAAGACCCTCCCCTTCAATTTTTTTTTCTTTTTGTTTTTAAATTTTTTTGATTTTTAAATTTAGATGATAATAATGTAAAGGTAATTTTATCAGCCACTTAATAGAATTTTGGATGAATTCCTTCAATAGAGATCTTTTGCGTGTATTTATGAAAAGTTGAAGACTCAGCGCGCTAAAAAAAGATTAAGGACTCAGGCGATTTTAAGTGTAAAAGTTGGGAATGATATGTGAAATTTACCCAAAAAAAAATGCTTAATAGAAACAAACCAGTGAAAACGTGTTGAAAAATGGTCATAAATTTTTGAGTTGAAGCCGAACGTGTTGAAAAGTCATAGAAGAGACCATTGTTATTAATTTCAATCTTGATAAAATGATTATCCCAAATATCAAGTCTTTGTTCAAAGTAGTTTGCTAGTCTGAGAAAATTAGGTAGGTAAGCTAGTATGGGTGTTATTAAGATCTCTCAATCTTTCAAGACAAAAGTAACTCCAGATAGGATGTTTAAGGCTTTGATCCTTGATTCACACAATATGTGTCCCCAGCTCATGTTTTCCTCCATCAAAAGCATAGAATATCTTCAAGGGAAGGGGGACGCCGGGAGCATCAAACAGATAAACTTCACGGAAGGTTAATTACACCACATCTCTCTGTGTCTGTCTTGTCTTTCTAGTGTACGTATACCTAGCTAGTTCGGTTAAAGTTTTGTTTTTGCAGGCAGCCCTTTTAGATATGTGAAGCATAGAATTGATGGTCTGGACAAGGAGAAGTGGGTGTGTAGATTCACATTGACAGAAGGAGATGCACTCATGGAGAAGCTCGAAAAAATTACATATCAAGTTAAGTTTGAGCCGTATGGATATGGAGGATGCGTTTGCAAGATCACAAGTGAATATCACAGAAAAGAAAATGTGGAGATCAAAGAGCAAGATATCGAGCAAGGAAAAGATAGGCATGTATGAAGTCATCGAAGCCTATCTTTTGGCACACCCTCGAGCCTATACTAGCGCTTAATTCCTCTTCACTCATCATCTGGCCGGCTTTCGTTTCGCTTTTTATTTGCCTTCCATCGTACCTACTGTCCGCTGTTTCTTCACTTGTTCTAATTGCTGCTGTTTTATGTAGCATATGGTGAACGCTAGCTTGTATTAATATATATATATATATATCAGTTGAATGCCCTAATTTAACAAGATGGAAATTGAAAAGATTCAATTAATTCTTTACGACTGAGAGAATGAAAATGAAAATTACACCAAAGTCTAATTTGAAATTTCAAAAAAGTCAATAGCCGACGCAAGTTCATCCTTCGACAAATTTTTGCAGAGGATGGAGGGAGGGCCTTGGAGCATGCATAAAGCTACTTAATTTTTCTCTTTTGTTGACGACGACCACCACCACCACCACCACCACCATACAGAATCTGCTCCACCAGCTGTGGTATGATTAAAGGAAAATATTCTCCTCAACATTTTAGGGTCGAAATAGCTTCCGCGTATAGCAAAGACAGAAATTGAGACGTCTCGGTGCAATCAACGACATTAAAAGCTTTTGGAAATATTCCTTGCAGCATTAATTGCAATACATCTGAATCTCCATATGTCGACTCTTCTAGAAATGGAGCTAGTCTCACAATCCCAATTCAAATTTAGCTACAACATTAAAAAACTGTGTCTTCTACCTTACCCATTAATTGAAAATTTGTTTAGAGAAAAAGGGAGGAAAAAGTGAAAAAGTATAAATTAATAAAGAATTATAAAAATAATGATAAAATAATAGTGAAAGAGGTAAAAATGAATTTGTATTTTCAGACTTTACACGAGACACCATGAAAGAAAATATGGAAAAGTAGTGTAAATAGGAGTGGGCATTTAGACCGACCAAACCGATCAAACCGACACAACTGCCAGAACTGGACCGAAATTTGATGGTTTTATATAGTGGCTGGTTCGGTTCGATTGGCTTTAAGGGATAAATGTACCGGTTCGGTTCAATTGTCGTTGGGAGTTGGAACTGTAAAGAATCGAACCGAACCGAACCGGTAGTTGTTGCACTGAACCAGATTTGAACCATATTGCCGAAATTGTGAAAATGTACCTTACCTGGTAAACATTCAATAACGTGAAATAAGGACCATTGGAGGGCGAGCCTACATAAGTAGGCATAAATTTGCCTTTTCCATTCTAGAGAAAGTATGCAAAGAGTGGTTGGCTTTTTGACCATGCATTGTTTGTGGGGCTCGTAACTATTGGAAAAATAAAACATTAATTTTTGTTCCCAATCTTCTCTCGGCTCTCACTGTAAGGAATAAGCTCAATAGTCGAGACTCGTGTCGTCGTAAAATGTGTATATATCGTCGTAAATATGTGATATTAGTGACAAAGTCACATGTGAATATAGCTGCTAAAAACTCACAGTAGTAAATTCATACAATTTAAGAGCCACTCAATAGAGGCGACACAGTCACAGCTGTATGATCTATGAGTTTGGATCATTAAAAAAAAAAATTTAAAACTACCCGTCATTATTTAGCCAGACCCGACCCCCTCCCCACATAACCCGGTCCTTTTCCATCTATATTTAATTAAATATTATTTGTCCATGTGAGGAGTCGAACTCAGCACATTGAATGCAAAGACGTGATACTTCATCAACTGGATTAACTTGACTTTTAGGTATTACCATACTTTTATAATATATATTATATAGATTATTATAATTATAGTGACGAATATCTTTCCTATAACAATGATTTTTCATCGCTAAATATAATAACAAAGGCGAGAAATTTTCTCGCCAATCATATAAAGATTATATTTATGGGTCATGTTTTAAATCAAGAAATATAGAGACGATTTTTACACGTTGCCTCTATAGATACTAATATGTAGCGACGACATCACTTATCATTTTTGTAGATACATTCTACAGCGATGATATTATGACATAGCCGGTATATGGTGATGACTAATGACTACATTCAACTCGTCTCTCTCCCACGCCCACACACCATGAATTGATATATCACAACCCAAATCGCAATTATTCCTTCGCCCGATTCCCCTTTCCCAACTTCGTCCAATATTCTTTTCCCTTTCTCCAAAATCAACTCATTTATGGGTTAAAAAAAAAAAAAAAAAGAAGGGAAAAGGAAAACTTTTGCTCTTTTGTGAATTTCGGGCGATCCGATGACGGCCACGACAATGGCAATGGCAACGGCAACGGGAGCTGTTGTTCTACTTTATTACCTCTTGAGTCGCCGGCTTTCATCCACAACCGCCGGGGAGGATAATGACTCCGCAGCCGCGCTGTCTTCTCTAAATCAAACAGTCGATCTGCCAAGAAACGGCTGGTTAGGCCACCGGCTCAGGCACCCGCTACTTGGTTAGAGACGATCTCAACTCTCTCTGAGACTTTGAGGTTTACCTACTCGGAAACTCTCGGTAAATGGCCTATTGCTGACCTCGCTTTTGGAATTAACTATCTAATTCGAAGGCTGGTATCAGATTTTTCTTTCTAGACTTCCTATATCTTTCTAAACTTCATATGAAATTTATATTCCTTTTCATCTTCTTTAGCTGAGCAAAGTTATAAAACTGTCATCTAATTTCGGTTAAATTTCATATTCTACGTCTTCGATGTGACATTTGCAATTTTTTTCCCTTTAATGACTTGCTGGCTTTTAAAAGTAAAATTTAGTAAACGATTTTCTGCTTACTAAATTTAGTAATTAGGAAACAATATGCTGCCTATTAATATAGCTGGAATATAATAAAGTCACTATTTTGAAATCTTCAAGTAGTGATCCTATAGTACATATCTTTGCAAGGATTAACATCATCAAGATTTATATTTACGATAATTATATCGGTTGTCTTAGGCGAAGACCCATTGGCTTTCTTTTCATCTATGTTTTATCTTGATGTAGAATTATCTCATCTCCTCCTTTCTATGGACTCATGAGATCAAATTATGTAATGTGGCACTATGCTGGTATTACAGGGTAATTTACAAGTTGCAAGTGTATATGGAGGAGAAAATTGTGTGCAACTAAAGGGGCCTGAAATCATCAATCAGTTGTATCATTACTTAAGATTGTTGACCATTTGCATGCTCTTCTCCAAAAAACCTTTGCAAGTATTTTTGGCGACTGCAGGATACTCAGAAGTAGATGTCCTTCTCCAGAAGCCCAAAGCAGGAGTATGTGATTGCATAATAATGTATATCAAAGCCTATCTTAGTGACTAGTGAATGTTGCAGTATTTTGACAACTTATCATATGTTAAGTTTATCTTATGCAGCTTCTGAAGCCTGCCTTCACAATTTTGCGTGATGAACACTTGAAATGTTTCCTTCTCTTGATTCGGGGAACTCATAGCATTAAAGATACATTGACTGCAGTGACACGTGCAGTTGTCCCCTTTCACCATTCAGTTTTGCATGGTGGTGGTATAAGCAATCTAGTTTTGGGCTATGCACATTGTGGAATGGTTGCTGCAGCTCAGTGGATAGCAAAATTAAGTATTCCATCCCTGCTCAAGGCTCGTGAACAAAATCCTGATTTTCAAGTGAAGGTAGAAATTGGTTATGTATTGATTCTTCATAGGAGGGTTTCTATTTTTCTATTTTGTATCTATATGGACTGTACTTTCCTTGTTAACTAAATTATCGTTGACGAACAATGAAATGCAGTCATTATCAACATGGATAAAATGGCTTAAAACTTAAAAGATAGGATGTCAGACTTATTTGAGAGGACAATGATTAGGGATTAGTTTTCTGTTTAGACTATCAATGTTTAGCATCCTTCATAGGTTATTAGTTATTGATTAATAGCCAGCCTATGTTCTTCTGAAAGCTCATTTCTTGTGAATGCTTTCTGTAGGATCCTTACAAAAATGTCCCATTCGATTGCAGATTGTTGGCCATTCACTTGGTGGAGGTACAGCTGCTCTGCTAACGTATATCATTCGGGAACAAAAAGAATTGTCTGCGAGCACCTGCGTTACGTTTGCACCAGGTATATTTTTATTTTTAATGCAGTTGATCTATTTCCATCTTATATGTCATGCGATAGATAATATCACCAAATGGAATGTTTGAAGCATCTTGAGCATTGATATTTAAAGGAGGGTGTGGAGGTTTATGCACTGTGTGAAGGCATCCAAACACTATTTTATTGGTGACAGTATTGACTTGTTGCAACATATTTCTTGTTTTGTAATTTTGAAGAAAAAAATAATAGCGGAAAACACAAGCAACTGACAAGGTTAAAAGAAATTGTTCTTTGGAATTACATTAAGGATGGATGTCGGTCCATGATCCATCAAATTTATTTTGCTTCACTAAATGCTAATATGAATGTAGATTAACAAGTGCAAATTCTAAGGAATGATCTATCCTTTGCCATTTACTTATCAAAATAAAACGATAAAATACTTCTGATAATCTCTCTCTCTCTCTCTCTCACACACACACACACACACACACAGCTGCCTGTATGACATGGGAGCTGGCAGAATCAGGAAAACACTTCATTACCACAATAGTCAATGGCTCTGATCTTGTGCCAACATTCTCAGCTGCTTCTGTGGATGATCTCCATTCAGAGGTCTGACTAGTCTTGTCTTTATCATGAAACATTTGAATGAGATATTTTCTCACTTATGAGCCTTCAGAACTTCCAAATCCTGCTAACACCCTGGTGACTATCAGGTAACAGCATCGTCTTGGTTAAATGATCTTCGTGATCAAGTTGAGCAGAACAGAGTTTTGAATGTCATCTATCGCTCTGCCACTGCTGTTGGGTCTCATCTACCGTCTATGGATCGGAAGAGCACACGTCTAGGGTTGCTGGTGCTGGTGCTGGTGCACTTCTAAGGCCAGTTTCTAGCAGCACTCAGGTATGATGTTGCAAACTGCCCTGTTAAAATGTTTAACCCATGGTTTCTTCAGGTTTAGTATGTATTGTAGTATTGGTCCTATTTTCTTTTGCTGCTAAAAGCTAAATGCCTCAGAAGTCTCATTGATCGTTTGAGTAAATTATTGATTCTGTTTAGCAAAGTGTATATTTCAGTCATATGGATACTGAATGAACTCTAATTCCTGCTCATCTGCTATTGTCATGAAAATAACCTTAGTTTGGATAATCCACAGGTAGTAATGAAGTGTGCACAAGATGTAGCCCGAGCAGTTGTTAGGACCCGCTCTTCTATATCTTCATGGACTTGCATGGGCCCCCGCCGCCGTGCCGTAGCGCATTTGTCAAGAGTTAGTGCAGATGATTCAACAGAGGCTTCTCTTCTTACTGATCGAAAGTCAGAATATCTTGCAAGTGAAGTAATTAACAGTAATTCACAGGGAATAAAGGCTGATCTTTGTTTTACATCCAATGAATCGCGGCAGTATGAAACTGATGAAGAGGGAGATCTAATTCAGGTGGATGAAGTTGCATCTGCTTCGACCATTGAAGAAATCACAGAAGGAGAATTGTGGTATGAACTGGAGAAGGAGCTGGAAAGGCAGGAAGGCGAGGCTGATATCCAGATAAAGGAAGAAGAGGAGGCTGCTGTCAAGGAAATAACTGAAGAGAAGGCATTGGCTGATACGGTTAAAAGACAAATGCCAATTGTTTCATCGGATGTTTCCGATAATCTCCATCTCTATCCACCGGGGAGAATCATGCACATTATATCCACAAATTTACCTGAGGCAAGCAAATTGGATCATGGTGTAGAGGTAGAACAGCAAGTTGGTTTGTATGAGACACCAAGAGAATTGTACAGTAAACTCCAGTTATCGAAGACTATGATAAATGATCATTATATGCCTATGTACAGGAAAATGATGGAACTAGTAATCAAACTAGAAAATGACTTTGATTCCAGTTATGTAAGCAGCATGATGGGCAAATAGAAATTATTCTTCTTTTTGAAGGGGCATTGTACTGTGTATTCTATATAGAATTCGGGAGCGTTGTACAAAATGATACTGAAAAATTGAGGCCAGTTTCGTGTAAAGTGGTTACTTTAGTTTCGGAATCAACTTTTCACGCCATTTATTATTCATGTAAAAGTTGGGTGCTCATTCGAGAAGATGTGCTCACAATATGTCATGGTGAATAGCCCATTGGTGTGTGAAAAGGAGATATGATTCGGCTACCAATGCCCCTTCCTTGGTAAGCTGAAGATAATCGCGTGCCAAGTTTTGATTCTATTCTATATATATGTTTAACTGCTGCAAAATACTAGATGATAATAATAATGAAAAACAGGAATCCAGATGTTTAGTGCCACAAAATAGATGATAACAAATGCTAGAAATATAACTGATTAATTTCAGAAAATGTTCTAACACCATATGTGTGGTATCTTATGGCACCACACAGTCCATGTGGCGTGTATGTGGACACTCCATATACACGCCACATGGGCTGTGTGGTGCCACAAGGTACCACACATATGGCGCTAAAACGCCACTCGATTAATTTCTCATTCATAAATCATAATAGATTGATACATATTGAAATGAAGGTTTATCTGAGCAAAGCTCTCAAGGGGTATTGTAACTTTAGTTAAAAGAGTTCTAAGACTACCATTAAGGTCAATATAATTATATTATTATTATTCTGTATATCCCTGCACACTCGATGGCGTCTTCAATCAATCAGAGAGCTCATCTCAACCGCCGTAACGGTATTTTAACAGTTCAGGTGGCTCCTCTTCCATTATGCTGGAGCCGGTCTTTGAAAAGTATTCCCGTATGGTCGTCTTACGGTCCCCAAGAAAAGTATGATCCAGGAAGTTATCATAGGCCACATCACCAAGGTTCTTCGCTGCCAAGACACTGCATAATAATAGTTCCATACCTTTTTTCAGCTCATCAGTAAGCGATTGGTACTTCAATGTTTATTCACCGATAAACAGGCCTCTGTTTTGGGGGGAGGGGGTTGGGGGGTTTAATTTTTAGAAGGCAAATGATGTTCAGATGAGGAAGCGTTCAAATTCCCTTTATTACATCACCAGATGGTGTACTTAATAATGCATAAATAAATAAAGATTTCGAAAGATCACAATTAAGCACTGTGTAAACAGAATAGAGTCTGAAAACAAGTCGTTCAAAAAGCCAAGCTAGTAAATGTAATCAGTAGCACTCACCAGTGCCTGAGATAAACTCGACAAGGTAAGATATCATCTACCCAAATTTTGTCTATGCCAAATCGTCCATACCGCTGAAAGAAGATCTCCTGGCTTCCTGTCCCAGTTGATAAACATCAATGATGCAAATTCTCCTCGTACATGAGTATATTCCAGGAATTGTTGAAAATATGAATGGTAATCACAATTTCATGCTCAACACATAGGATCTACGTGTTCAAAAGTCAATAGTAATTTCATCCTCAATATTTTGAATTTGTGATGAGGATTTCTATTTCAAGTCAGTTTGCAGAAATAAAAGCCGCTGCAGTCTAATCTTATGTCGTGATTATATAAACTTAAGCATCAATTATCAAATCAAAACAGAAAACACATATCCATTTAATTTAAAGAAAAAAAGACAAACCATATTTGCTGATGAAGACAAGACAAAGTTACCTTTGCATCTATTTTGGAAATACTCTTCATCGCTATAACGTGCACACAATACCTGTCTCAGTATGAAATATGTAAGTTTAAGAGCCATTAATATCAATCATATCAAACTACAAAATAATCAGATCTTACGTACCGCTGGAGTAGTATAAAACAACCCGTTAAAAGTTTCTGGTATCACCTAAATACAAACAACAGAGACTTGCATCACAACTCACTAGTACTGTATCTCTGAATCTTGTATGCGCAGAAGTCTGTAAAACTAATAAATAATTAAGCCACTCACCGCTAAAAATCGGAACTCATGCTCCCTTTCAATAAAGGAAGGTATCTGAGTTTGCCAGGCGAGATATATCAAGGAAATATCAGTTTCTGAGGCTCGAGAATTTAAACTTTTATTATGACAATATGTTATAATAATAAATTATACCTCTGATCTCTGAATCTCAAAAGTAGTAACTACAAGAGTTTCACCATCACATGGTTCGACGCTCAAGCTCGATATCTCCTGCAAAATTAATATATCACTTGCATCATCATTTACAATTCCAGTATTCTCATCTTTGGAAACGCCAAAAGGGAAAGTAAAAGGGAGGACAAAAACAGCCTAGTACCCAATAATAGAATCTCAAACTTTAATTAAGCAGATTAATAGTACAAGTTGTGTTTTTTAAAGTACAAATTCCCAATTCAGCGGTTCCAAATACACCACAAACCGAGAAATGCATCAAAGTTTGTCAGCAGCTATTCATCATTAGAGCACTAGTCATGGTTACGGCAGGTAATCATCACTTGACCAGTAAAAACCGGATGAAATAGTTGGAAAAACACACCTTGGTTTCAGGTTTAGCTATGCCACGCTCGAAGAAAATAGGAGCAACGTGAGCAAAAACCCTCCGAAAGCCACTCAATTTCGTCACTCTGAAGTTTATCAAGTGCGGAAATGTGCTCCTTGCGCTCCTCTCTATACAATCATCCGAGAACCGCAAATCCAAAGTAAGAAAATAAAATTATGAAGCTAGTCTTCTTTGAGAACAAATTGAATGCCACAATTCACTCTTTTTTCCTATTTTTGATCTTTTTGTTTTATAGCAACATTTTTGGTGGCGCAATAAATCACGTCGATCAGTTAATAATAATAATAAGTACACTGAAAAAAGAAAGAGGAGAAATAAGATGAGGAAAAAGATGGACCAGAAAGGAGAGAACCGAAACCGCAAATTGAAACAAGGCCGTCAGAAGAAATGATGTTATCGAAATCGGATTCCTCTTTAAGCTCAAAAGGGAATGCATCCGGCGGTTGAGGAGTGAGTCGCTGCTGATAAAGCGAATCGCCGGAAGTCATCCCGAAAGAAGAATGCCGGCGGAGGGGAGCAAGGATAGGAAAATTGGTGAGTAGGCGTCGGGTTCGATGGGAATTTAAAGGTCGATTGTGGAGGGGAGGGTAGGCATGAGGAAGAAATGGACGATTGATAACCGTAGTCGTAGGCATTATTAGAGGAGAGAGCTCAAAATATGATTCACGTGCAGAAAGGTGAAAGTAGCCCCAACCCAACCAAGCTTTGAAAACGGTGCATCCAACCTCTAATCAAACGTGTAATACAACAACAGTGGAACATTGCTTTGCTTATTCATCATTATCAGGGCAAAATTAATGTGGAGAGAAAAAAATTAAAGTGGAAAAAACTTATTTTTAAATGATGTGTAGGAGAAAAAATTGAGGAGAAAATATATTAAAAGATTTTGTTTATTTTTTTAAATTTTTTTACACATTATTTTGTCATTATTTTTTTGTTATACAATTTATATTCAATTTTTTACATAGTATAATTTTTTTTAAATTTCATTATATACTATTTTAAGGAATGAAGGGGAAGGTAAAAGACGTGCTAAATTTAGTTCCTCTTTTACCTTCGCCCCTCCCCCACCCCCCAAAATGCGTTTTCCCCCCTTCTCTTATACATAATTTGATTTTTTTGAGGGTAAAAACTCATATTTGGGTTTTTACCCCAAATTTAGGTTTTTACCCAAACACTAATCATGCTCTTATATCGGGTTAATTTCACACATCGTTTTCAATTTTTGAGTTAAGAATATGTTTAGTCTCTAACCTTTTTTCTTCTCTCACTTGTGTCCTCAACCTTTGAATAAATGCACGCAATTCTTCCCTTTTGCTACTATTACTCAACTTTCTATTAAAATGACGAATATACCTTTACCTTTTTAATTTTAAAAATGAAATATTTAAAAATGTTAAAAAGAAAAAAATAGAAAAAGGAAGAAACACCCACCCCCATCTAAGGATTATTGTTTAAGTTGTTATATCCATGTATTTG
>CAVNYN010277072.1:0-12735 GCA_963692815.1 Nyctanthes arbor-tristis
ACGAATTCACCGCCGTATGGCTGACCGGCGATTACTAGCGATTCCGGCTTCATGCAGGCGAGTTGCAGCCTGTAATCCGAACTGAGGACGGGTTTTTGGGGTTAGCTCACCCTCGCGGGATCGCGACCCTTTGTCGCGGCCAAATCTTTTCTTTCCGTTCTACACGACGCTCTTCCGATCTCGGCAAACCTATCGGAAACCCTGAGTAATCTCTAGTATTTGAGGGAATTTCGTGGAATGTAAAGGTAGAGAGAGGTTTCTTCCGGTGAGTGGCGTAGGTAAAGAGGTAGCAGTGGATGTAGAGTGGTCCATGGATGAGGAGACGGTAGATCGGAAGAGCACCGGAGGTCCACTTTTGATTGGACAGATAATAAGTGTAACGACCCGGCCTTATTTCATAACGTGGCATGACGACATAATTAATCATTGATGAGAATTAAATAAAAACAAAAGAAAAGATAAAGAGAGGATATAAGAAAATTTTGTGATAAGCCTTAGTTCTCGGCAGGCTAAGAAGTTCGTGCTTGAGACCTGTCTAATTTCGAGAAAAACAAAATAGTTTTTTGAAGCGATTTTCAATGCTAATTTCCAAATACCTTGGACGAGAATCTGAAAATGATTATCACACCAAACTTACACTTTTATATGGACAGTATAAGAAGAACTTTATTCTTTGTAAATATAATTATTCAATTGCTTTCAAATCATTGTGTAAAAAGGTCTACATGAGATATATATTTTATTTGAGGTTTGGTGGATTTCAAGATGGATTCCAAATCTGTTAATTGCATGAAAAAACCAGGTTCTATGAACCCAATGATTACCTAACTGTAGGTAATCATATGCCCAAATGTTTAGCCTCTCTTATTGCCCAATTCAAGCTTGCCACTTCATCAACTTCACATGTCTTGAAGACATATAGGCAAGAAACCCTAAAACCACCCTCTTTTAGCATAAAGAATGAGCCAAAGAAAGATTTACTAAAACTATCTCGGCCTTAGATAGTTTATCCAGCTACTTGAAGCACAAGACTCATAACTATCCACGGAATGATTCGTTAAAAGAGATACTACCCTGTTCTATCCGTGAAAGACAAGTAAATAGCCTCATCTAGTTTTCTATTATTTAGACGAGTGCAACAGAATGATTCAAAGACTTTGATAGGTTTTCACGGTATTTGATGTACAATACTCATAACAAATCATAAAATGATTTGTTAAAAGATATATGACCCGTCCTATTGTTAATGGACAAGTAAATAGTACCGCATAGTTTTTAATGGCAATTCAATGGACAAGTAAACAGTACTACATAGTTTTTCTTTCTTGAATAAAGAAAGATTTTTGTTACACATGTGGAATTACCTCACCGTGTTTATGATGAAAGCTAGCTCTGTTTTGGGATCAATTTACATATACTCCATGACACCGGGGAGTATTATGTACAATGTCACTATGATGATGATGATGAATGATTTATGATGTAAGTTATTCCGATCTTGATCCCCTATGATAATGCTATGAATGATATGTTTTATGATGAGCTTATAAGGTAATTTTCATCTTATGTAACGGGGCCCAAAAGTTTATGAAATGTTTATTCAAAGTCCTGTTTTAAAAACGCACCACTCACTGAATACTTGTATATTCACGCTTTTCCCAATCTCCATGATAGATGTTGGAGAGGAAGATATTCGAAATTAAGCAAAGCTCTTGGGTCATCTCAATGGAGGATGGTCATTTTATGCGCATTCACGAGACAGATTGGTGGGGAATGTATGTAGGCTACCCGGGCTTCCATCATTATATTACTACTTTTGTCAAGATCGAACACTTCGATGAGGACCTAGACGTCTTGTACGCCGAGGAGTATAACACTAATAAGTGGAACGTCTAAATAAATTTGTTATGGTTATGTAAGTTGTTATGCTCACTAATGGATGCTAGTAATATAAGTATGGATGGTAGTATATCTATGGTAGGAACGTTATTTTCTTATGATGAAATAGTGTACTACGTAAAGATGGAAAGTAGAAGAAAGGGATCTTCAATTGTGTTTTGTGACCCACTTCCATATTACTTCCATGTATCAAGTATGACGGTTATCTATTGAATATGAAGTTATATGATGTTGTGACTTGTTGAGATGATAATTGGATGGAATAATCAGAAAAAGGAAACATAAACCAAGAGTTAAATAAATGTCTCATAATCTGCCATTCTGATTCTGAATGAAGTATTGAGACCCAAAAGCTTCTGTGGTTGACACCCTACATCTTGTGAGATTCTATTTTCAGATGGTTGGAACACAGCAGATAGAAGCGTCAAGACCACATTCCAAGTTGCAATGTTTCATGAACTTGGTCTTGACACTCCAATCAATCAGATCTTGACACTTCTTAATCTAATCTCATCTTGTATTAACATATGATTTAATCAATTTAACCCCATTAGTGGAAGAAGAAAAAAAATAAAAGTCATTTAAGTCATCCAATAAAGATCGAGCTTTATAATAATAAAAAGTGTTAATCAAAATTATCACTTAAGAAAAATCAAGGAACAAGATTAATAACTTGAATTTTAGAACGATTCTCTTGACGTCTCAAGACCCTGCTAGAATGAGGGCTGAGACTTAAGTTGTTTAAAAAAAAATCAGCCCTAAACTTACAAGAAAAATTGAAATAAACCATGAAAGAAAAGTCGTGACAATGAGAGTGAAGAGAAAGATGATGAGGAGTAGATGAGTTCCAGTGGAAGGCCTCCGATGCCAATGATTCGTGATAAAGACCGGCCGTGGGTATGCAAGCATATTCCTTCAAAAGTAAAGGAAATTGACCTCCATGCGATAAGGCAGGATTATCGTGTTCCTCATCGTGTCATACTTTGGGTCCTCTATGAAGGGGAACAAGCTCATTGTAACCCCGGGGGGTGCGTGACAACAAGTACCAAGATGTTTGAGGCTAGCTTTCGCGTTCCGCTTCCGTGACCTGTCACTAAGCTGTTGAGGTCCTAGGGAATTGCCCCCTCTCAAATTACTCCTGCGAGCTGGAGGACCGTCATTGGATCCTTGCTCTATGGCAACACAAAGGATGGGGATATCCGAGTCTGGAGGACTTTAACTCGTACTACGTGCTAAGGGTGAGGGTGGTTTCAAATAGCAGCAAGATCTAGGCTGGGACCTTAAATCTCTGGGTAAACCTGGTAAAAGGGGCGTCTGAATCTGGCCCTAGTTGAAAAGTGAGTTGGTTCTGGGTGGGGGGTGAGTGGAGGAGCCTACTGAGTCCAGGCGACAAGGACACGAGCATCCCCACGAGCTAGATGGAACCCAGTAAGCATACTTTCGATAGAACTTCTTCCGCGAGCTTACAGACTGACACTTAATTGTGTTTTCTTTTTTGTTAGGTATCGAGCGAGGTCGAGTATTATCTCTGTTGTTCCAAGAGCAAGTAGAGATCGTAGCCCAACTACCAGAACATCACCATCACGTCACGGATCTGACAGACGAGGATTTTCTTATATGCACCAGCCTGCCTATTCCCAGGACCGAGCATATTTCCAGGAACCCGAGTAACTGTATGCTGTTCTCCTTGTAAATTGACGACCTACTTTTTGAATATTTTATAGTGCTCTTATACTTGCTCATTTCCAGGAAGGAGTACCTTTCCAAGGGCCAAAGATGGGCTATTCGAGAGGCTGAAAGGAAGAGAGCTACATGGGAGAAAAAGAAAGCAATGCGTGATAAAGCCGAGGAGATGAGGACTGTCGAGCAACTCACTGAGGCTTTGAGAAAGCAGGTGGAGAAAAAGAAATTGAGGCAGGATAAGGCCGCTGCGAAAAGGCCTATGATAACTGATGATGCAATTGCCTCAGAGAGACCAGGCAAAAGGCAGTTGGCCATCCAGGAGCCCATGGCCAATCCTCCCCCCACTGCTCCTACGCCCTTTGCACCCCGTGATGAGCGACCTGCTAAGGGACCCATTGATATTCTGGGTGAAGATCTTTATCTCCCAATAGACCAAGCTTGCCGGGCTGAAATAGAGAAGTTCATTGGCAAAAAACCAAAGCCGCTGCTCAAGTTTAACTCTGCTCAAGTTCTCTGCTGAAGATCTTTTCCTCCAGTGTCCCGGAGATGCCTAGGCCTGTTACAGATGCCATGAGTAGCGTGCCACGAGGCTAGTCCAGGAAGTGGGAAGGCTTTGCGGCTAACTCAACGATGGCAGAGCTCTTGAAGGCTAGCACGGTGATGCAAGCTCAGTTTGCTATCTTGGATGAACATGCTATGGCCGGCGTGGGGCGTTTCTTTGGGGAGAATAGGAAGCTCTCTGGCCAGGTGGCTGAAGCCAACAATGCCAAAGAGGAGGCTGAATTGGCTCTTAGGGTGAAAGAGCAAGAACTCCATGTCTCCAGGGGGAGTCGACTGACCTACGAACTGAACTCGAGGCCTGGAACAAGAAGTATGAGGACCTGGAAACTCAGCTGGTGATGGAGAGGCCACGAGAAGGTCCTTAGGGAGGCTGAGAGAAGAGTTGCCGCCAGCGAGCTTGTTGGATACTGAGAGGCGATTGCGAAATACAATGCCTCCGAGGAGTTCAAGAGTTCTAGCGCTGCTCTTCACTACGAGACGACAAAGGGAGATCGTGAGGAAGCGTCCTGAGTATGACTTAGCCTTCTTCAAAGAGTAGGACGCCAAACTGAAAAAAGGGTGCGGCTATGTAAGCTTTAACAAAGAAGAGAAAGAGGTTGAAATCATATCTCAATCAGGAGCTCCTACCCCCGCCAAGGTGCCGGCTCTTGTCAGAGAAGAAGTGGAGATCCTTGCTACTGATAGAGAGCGTGCTGAAGACGCTGCTTCAACTATAGGGGTTGAGACCATTGTTCCAGCTGGGGGAACATGGTCTCATCCTCTGAGGGTCAAGCCTAAAAGTTTTTGTACCCCAGTTTCTTTTGCCTTATGTAATCTTTGATGAATACAATGAAAATTTCTTCAAGCGTTACCTCGTTTACGTTTGGTCGAAACAACGTACTATTGGTCGTTCTTGTTTATTGGAGAACTCGTCTCCACTTATGCCCGTTTGTCCAGGAACCCAAACATATCTTATACCAAGCGTTAGGATGCTTTACCGAGAAGCTTGTTCTGGTCTCAAGTCTCCAACATGTTGCATAATAGGTTGAGGATTTGTCTGAGTGTGGACCCGTCTGATTGGCAGCTTGCTTTGATTTCTTAAAGTTAGGACTTTTAGCAACTTGCCCCCAAGTGTTGGCTCGCTAAGCAGGGAGCTTGTCCGAGCTTTGAGTGCGAAACCTTTTACTTTAGCACTAACTACGAGCATGTTCTAGTCGTGGTCAAGTGTTAGGTCGCTAGTTAGAAGCTTCTTCTAACTTAGGCCACAGACCCTTTTACTTGAGTGCTAACTAAAAGCTCATTCTAGTTGTTGAGCACGAAGCCATTCACTTGAGAGCTAACAAAAAACTTGCTCTGGTCATGACCGCAAAGTCTTCTACTTGAGTACTGACTAAAAGCTCGTTCTAGTCATGGTCAAGTGTTAGGTCACTATTTAGAAGCTTGTTCTAACTTAGACCGCAGACCGTTTTACTTAAGCACTGACTAAAAACTTGTTCCTCTAGTCATAAGCACGAAGCCGTTCATTTGAACACTGACTAAAAGCTTGTTCTAGTCATTGAGCGCGAAGCCGTTCACTTGAGCGCTGACTAAAAGCTTGTTCTAGTCATGAGCACGAAGTCTTCTACTTGAGCACTGACTAAAAGCTTGTTCTAGTCATGGTCAAGTAGATCGGAAGAGCACAGTTAGAAGCTTCTTCTAACTTAGATCGCAAATCTTTTTACTTGAGCACTGACTAAAAGCTTGTTCTAGTCATGGTCAAGTAATAGGTCGCTAGTTAGAAGCTTGCTCTAACTTAGATCGCAGACCCTTTTACTTGAGTGCTAACTAAAAGCTTGTTCTAGTCGTTGAGCGCGAAGCCGTTCACTTGAGCACTGACTATTAAGCTTGTTCTAGTCATTAGCGTGAAGTCTTCTACTTGAGCACGGACTAAAAGGTTGTTCTAGTCATGGTCAAGTGTTAGGTCTCTAGTTAGAAGCTTGTTCTAACTTAGATCACAGACCGTTTTACTTGGCTGTTGCGGAATTGCCTTGTGTTCACGTTAAGAGAGGGATTTTACATCAGGAGAATAAACATTCGTCTTTCAAATTAACTGTTAGGTCGTAAAATTATGGCTGGCTCGTATAGGCATATTAATTTTTTAGCCATGACCTGACAGTTGATGTACAAAATTTAGAGTTGGTACCTTGCTTTCATCCCCATTTTTCCTTCTAGGTGTTTCAACACTGTCTCCTGCGCATTTCTCACTTTGCATTATGCTTTTGATCTCCACAACTGGTGGGGGATACTCCCCATTTGGGGATAGACGAAGGCATTTGTCTAGCCTTCTTTGTCGTTTGTCTTCGCCGTGAGGTCACCTTCCACAACTTCTTCCACAACTAGGGATAGACTTTTTCCCACCGTCATGCTTCATGAGCTGATACTTGGGTGCAGAATCTCCAAGCAGTGGATAATTTAGCCCGTGGACTTCAGGGTTGAGTGTGCAAACTTCTGACAAGGCAATCGTTTCTTCAGCATAATCCAGGTTGCATTCCCTTGACACACGCTGGTCGCCTCGCATGATGGCCGTCCTATAACAAGTCGAGAATTTCATGACATAGTGGTAAATTGAGGTCGTGGCTCTGAGCTCGTACAAAATTGGGCGGCCCAAGATGGCGTTGTGATTTGAAGGCACATCCACTATAATGAAGTCCGCCATTATTCTTCTCTTATAGGGTTCATCTCCCAGTTAGGAGTGTGATCTGACTCTTAGCTTTCGCATAGTCTCCAATAAAACCCTAGAGAGACTAGTACCAAAGGCCTTAGGCTCTTCTGGTCTATTTTCATCTCCTGGAAAGTTTGCCAGTAGATGATGTTGACAGTGCTACCGTTGTCCACCAAGGTCTTGTGAATTTTAACACCTGAAACTGACATAGTGATGACCAGAGCATTCGTGTAAGGGTGTAATACGCTGTAGGCATCTTCATTGCAGAAGAAGAACGAGTTGGCTCGGTTGCGCCATGAGCAGGTGGTAGCAATTCTGGGCTTCTCTCACAAGACCTCGCCTCTGTCTCTTGGAACCCTCCATGCCATTGTTTCCACTGACAAGTACGCAGATTTCCGTTGGAAGTTGGTTTTGTAGGAGCTGGGCGTTAAGGTTTGTATAGGGACGAGCTTGTCGGTCCTGCCGTTGGTGATTTGCCACGTATTCGCTCAGGTACCCCCATTCGATTAGCTTCTCGATCTCCTGTTTGAGATGCCTGCATTTGTCCTTGTTGTGACCCACACTCAAATGGTACTTACAATACCTGGACTGGTCAGCATCCTTCAGTGGTTTCTTTAAGGGCCTTGCCTTAGGCAGAATCGGATCATTCTATGGGATGTTAAAGATGTGTTCAATGGAGGCGTTGAGCTTCGTGAAGGGCTTGAACGAACTGGAAGGCTTTTCGCCACGTCGCTGGTCCTTCTTTGCCTTCTTGTCCTTCCTCTCATCCTTTGGAGGTTTTTAACTCGCAAGGTCCCTTCAATGGCCTCCTCGGCTCTAATGTATTTCTTAGCCCTCCTCAGAAGCTCCTTATAAGCGCTCGGGGGATCTTCATGCATGGCCCACCAAAAGCGGGTATCTTTGTAAAGGCCTGATTTGACCGCGATCAGAAGCAATTCGTCTGCACCATTTTCCATGGTCATGACTTGTCTATTGAAGCAGTCCAAATAGCTTTTGAACGGTTCTAATTTCTCTTGCTTGACTGTTCCCAACATTTCCTTGGGGGTGACCCTAGCCTTTGACCCCATAAACTAGGAAGCGAACTCGAATGAGAGCTGTTCCCAACTGTGCACAGATCCCAGGGCCAGGTTACCATACCAGGTCTGCGCATTGCCTTCCAAAGTAAGTGCAAAGGCTTTGCACATGATAGCCCCTATCGAATTCTGAAGCTCCATCCAAGACACATATTAGTGAAGGTGGGCGATTGGGTCTGACTCACTGCAATAGGTCCCTATCTGAGGGAGCTTCATTTTGGATGGCATGACGGCCTCGCAGATGAAGGGGTCGAAAGGAGAGGGCCTTCCCCATAGGTCGTCAGCTCCCTTCCCTTTGGACTATTTCTGCTTGAGGTCGCTCAGTTGTTTCCTCAGCTTGTCCAGCTCGTAGATCTGCTGAAGGACTGGTCGTCGGCCTTGTAGTGTCTCCAGAGGCAAGCTGGAGGCATGGCTATCACATTGAGTAGGCGTCGAGCTTCTTCTCCTCTGTCTACCCTCACTTGGTCCCAGAGGCTCTGATGACCTTGGACGTCTAGGACCTTGCTGAGGGTAGGGCCCTAACCTTGTGAACACACTGGTTTCGGCTGCATTTCTCAAAGAAGGTGGTGCAGCTCTCGATATTTGGTTTACACAGCCTTTTGTAATTTTCCCACATACAGCGCCAATTTGTTGATGCCAATTTTAGCTTTCGACTCAACAAATAAAATTTGTAGTCACAGTAAATTCGTATTTGAATCAATATAAGCAATAAATGTAAAAAGCCATGGAATGTTTGTAATAAATGGAAGACTATAAATGTGTTGGAGACAAGAAGAATGAGATTTGGGTGTCGAACCCCTTCTCCTTTCAATTTGCCTCTATTTATAGTGTCCATTTACTTATTTGCATGGGATTAATGATTGCATGTATTTAATATCTGACCCACAAGAATGACGTAAGTGTTAAATCGGCTGAGATTAATCCTTCACTTTTTGACTAATGGCTGCTTAAGCCATGCATGGGGCAGGTAACTACCGTTTCGCATTTAATGCTGGAGTCCCATCAGCCGTAAGTGATAAGATTTCCAACGTGGGTTCCCACGTTGGCTTGCTCGCTAGGTCGAGCAAATTATCCAGTTGGCTTGCTCGCTAGGTCGAGGCGTTACGTCTGGGTGCTACAGGCTTGCTGCCTCGATACCCAGACGCCTTAGACCGCAGGAGCTCTGGAATTGATATTCACCCTCAAGGTCACTGAATCAGGTCTTTAGGTCTCTAGGTCTTCTGGTCATTAGGTCACCAACTCATCGGGTTAGGTGAGGCGCTTAAGGTCTGCTTCCAAGACCCTATACCTGTTGACCTTTATTGACCTTTGACCTTTGCTGACTTTACGACCTAGTGGCTACACATGCTAATGTTAGACATGGCTTGTTATACAAATAGTATATCTTGTTAAACCAGTGATAACTTAGTACCAAAAAAAAAAAGCAGCTATCATTTTTTTATATGTACGGTTTTATTTATAAATTGACTTTCATTTTTGTGGATTTCTCCGAATTTTCACGCTACGGTCTCTTTTTTTTCTTTGCAAGTGTTGTAAATGTTGCATTTGTTTTTTATCTGTTAGTGTGGAACCAGTTTTGCATGATAAATTTCAATGTTTCAAGTAAAGCTTCAACTAGATAATGTTTTATATGTTTTACTGCTGAGTTTATTGATTTAGCTATATTTGAAGTCATAGTTGAATATATGTTACCCCTCATGTGAGGTATTTACCACTTGTGGAGTCCAAGTTCCACCTGCATGTGTATTTTTTAACTGGAAACAGTTTACATATGAAATAGAGTAGAATTGTATTATATTAGATGTATTTTGGATTCTATTTAATTAATAACATAGGCTGTTAGAAACTTTTCTAATTTTAAGATGCCATATTATATGAATAACATACCTTGTATCAAGAAATAATAAATCTGTTAACTAAATAACTTAAGTTGTTAAATGAATAACACATTCTGTTAGACAAATAACATACATTGTCTGAAAATTACAATGCAAGAATTCAAGTTGTATCTAACTAAAATACATTATAATTCAACATTTACTATCATTATCTATCTAACATAACAATTTTATTTTGCCCACGTATGCATGTTATTATGCATGCGTATAATACATGGCACACATCTAGGCTATAAGTGTGGGGTGCTTGTAGTTTAGATGTTTGATACATATACACGCATGCATAATAACATGGATATGTGTAGGCAAAATAAAATTCTTGCTATTTAACAATATTCAAGTGAGATAAAAAGATGGAATGTGAGATAGGATTACCAAGTGTTGTGTATATGCCCTGACAGCTCCATTAAATGGCTTTCCCATATTTTTACATTTTCTTGTAAAGTTCTTCTTTAGGGTTTTGAGTATATGGTATGAGCATAATCCATGCACTACATTGCGATATACAGAGGTTACTGCATTTTCTATGCTTGAAGAAACGTATGAGACAATGCATATATTTTCTTTTTCTCTATATGCTTCTTTGGATCTTGTGAAAAACCATCCCCAAGAATTGTTATCTTCTACATCACCAATACCAAATGCTAGTACAAAAATATCATCGTTTGCGTCATGTGTACATGAGGTGAACAATGTTCTACGATAACGGCCAGTAAGGTGTGTACCGTCTACCACAACAACTGGTTTGTAGCGTGTCCATCCTTGAATTGATGTTTCAAGTCTCATAAATATGTACTTGAAGTGATTTTCCTCGTCAACCTTGACGTGTGTTATTGGTCTAGCATTTTTCTCTCGTCTCATTTATAGATAGATGGGAAGGTTTCCATATGATTGTTCAAGAATTCCTTGTACCTCTTCCAAATACATTCTCCCTAGCTATCAATCTTTTAACATAATTCAATTTCACTCCATACATTGTAGCAATATCTCGTATAATATCATTTGGAGTATATAAATTGTTTTGACATTTGTGTATTTGTTCTTGATTAGATTGCCTACAATTGCACCCGTCACCTATCTGTGTCTGTCTTTACTGTATCCATGGAGCATGTACGTGTATTTTTTATGTACCGAATCTTAAATGATTTTGTATCCACTATTGATGATGCTCTCAGTTTCCACTTGCAATTTTTATCAAGGCAAATGATGACATATTTTCATTCTATCTGATTTATAGACTTTGTACTAGAAGTTGTTCCCAATAGCATAAAAAGACACAGCCTTTTTCAGCTTCTCCTTATTTCTGAAAATCTTGTTTTCTGCAACAGATTCAATTGTTGGATTGCTTATCACAATTGTGTCTTGAGTGTCAGCGTCGTCCATTTTGATGATTGAGCTATAAGCACATGAAGTAAATTTCTCCAGTATGTTTGATGATGTAGATGACGATGATGACGGTAGTAACATGTTTTGATGGTTTGAAACCTGATCCAGGTTCCAAGCTGGTACACACGGTATCTGTCAAAGGATAAGCTATTGGTTGAGTTTCTTTTTTCTTGAGTTTAATGTAAAAAAGTACTGAGTAGTCATTTGTAATATTTATTGGAGGCATGTCATTGCCAATGTCATAGTTGATTGTCATCTCTTCTGTTGTTTAGGATGGTAGAAATTATGTCGAGATCCAACATATGTGCATTTGTCTGGGACAAGAATTCCAGCAACCTCAGAGTTGTAGTTCACAAAGACATTAATGTTTCACAAATGTTTCACAAATGTTTATTTTTGGATGAGTTGAGTATTTTATAAACAAATGTTTCACATTCAGTTATGGAGTTGAGTACTTGATTATGGAATAGACGAATGAGTGTAAATTATTGAATTTATCTTCCGATCGGTGTGATTACAACTCCGCTTAAATTTTGTAAAAGAAAGATGGTAGTATGAGGATATGTATTGACTACCAAGAACTGAATAAACTGACTATCAAGAATAAATATCCCCTTCCGAGGATCGAAGATTTATTTGACCAGCTCAAGGGAGTAGTTGTGTTTTCAAAGATTGATTTGCGATCAGGATACCATCAGTTGAAGGTCAAACCAACTAACATTCCAAAGACGGCATTCAGAACTAGATATGGGCATTACGAATTTACAGTGATGCCATTCGGCCTCACTAATGCCCCAGCAGTATTCATGGATTTGATGAATCGGGTGTTCCATGAATATCTAGATAAGTTTTTCATCGTCTTCATTGATGACATTCTGATTTATTCGAGGGATGCCAGAACCCATAAGGAACACTTAAGAATCGTGTTAGAGGCGCTACGAGCGGAAAAGTTATACGCCAAATTCAAGAAGTGTGAATTTTGGCAAGAAAGGGTAGGATTTTTGGGCCATATTGTGACCGCAAAGGGCATAGAAGTTGATCCTTTTAAGGTTGAGACTGTCACAAATTGGCCTACACCTGCCAATGTTGGAGACGTAAGAAGCTTTTTGGGTTTAGCTGGGTATTACCGGCGTTTTATTGAAGGTTTCTCTAAGATAGCGGGCCCGATGACCCAGCTGACTCGTAAAGGTATTAAGTTCCAATGGACTGACAAGTGTGAACAGAGTTTTCAGGAACTGAAGAAACGGCTGGTTACGGCACCTGTATTAACTGTACCTGACGGGTAAGACAGATTTGTTATCTACAGCGACGCATCTAAACAAGGATTGGGCTGTGTACTCATGCAGAAAGGGAAGGTTATAGCCTACGCATCGAGGCAGTTGAAGCAACACGAACAAAATTATCCGACGCATGACCTTGAGTTAGCAGCGGTAATCCACGCCTTGAAGATATGGCGTCACTACCTGTATGGGAGCAGATGCGAAATTTACACTGATCACAAGAGTCTCAAATACTTCTTCACTCAGAAGGAGTTAAACATGAGACAACGAAGGTG